>WOVY01004874.1:0-244476 GCA_013436015.1 Rhipicephalus annulatus | reverse complement strand
TTAAAACACTTCTGGTCCAAAGAATTCCTGGTTCCGTATGTTACTTCTCGTTCTTTAAGGCCCAAAGTACGTTACTGGAGGCCGCGGTGTTCGACAAAGTATGGAACTAGAATACGAGCCCATTATGTACCAACCTATTTCAATGCACTTTCCCCAGCATTTTTCGCACAAAAACAAAATACAAATTAAAGAAACTGTTACGGCGTATCTGTCTACAATTGTAATGCATATCGTGTGTTAATTCATATACACTCATTCGCAAGCATGATGCTGCACAATTATCCAGTGTGTTACTTTGCTTAAGAAGCATTTGCTCTAATTCTTTCTTTTTTCCTTTACACCCTTTTCACTTTCAATTGCTGTAAATATTGTATAATGCTTGTAACTATCGTTTATATGCTTTGTTGTTTATAATCTTATATGCACTTTGTTTTTTGTCCTGTCCTCCCTCTTAGGCCATAAGCTACAATCGTGCAACGCGTCCGGTTTTTTTTTTTTTGCTGTCTGCCAGGCTTTGCCACTCAAGCCACCAATTGGCTTTGGCAGGCCTAGTCACATGTTTTGTTTTATTTGAAGAAATAAAAGGTATTATTATTATTAGTAGTAGTAGTAGTAGTAGTAATGAGAGGTGACATCTCGTCATTGCTTCAGGTGAAATATTCTCAATTCGAAGATTCTGTTTAGTGTACTGCACTTTTCGCAGTTTCCTAGAACGCGGGTGGGTACACAGAAGAGTGCATCAGCGCATATGTTGAATCAAGTGAGCGATTGGTTAAAGAGTCTATTGCGTTAGTGATGTTGTTAGTTTATCAAGTGGTCGCGAAGAAGGGAATGAGCGAGCGACTTGTTTGTTGGTTCGTTTATTTGTTTATTTAGTGAGTGAGTGAGTGAGCGAGTGAGCGCTTATTTGAGGCCAAAAATCGAGCTTAATACATATGCCATTGCGATCCGTGGGAGGCATCACTGCGGTCACTCTCGAGTAACTTTTAGAGCAGTCCTACTGTGACCACTGCGATGGGTCCCAGGTGACTCGGATGAATGCAGGTGCTAACTAGGATAACGAATATATGGATACACGTACTTCAATGTCGCGAGCACGTCGGCGCGATAGAGCCCTAACTGTGCATAGTTTCCGAGAAACTGGAATGAGCTTGAAATACGTTGATGCGTGGGTGAAATTACTCTTGAAGGAACGTGCTATACCCACTGAGCAGGAGGGTACCAGAAACAAACTATGTGCTGAGTATTTAGGTAGACTGCTCATTAAAGAGAAATCAGCAGTGAAGGAGAAAGAGATGAAGAGGAAGGACAGAAGGTTAATGACAATTAACATCCGGTTTGCTATCCGGATAGCATAAAAAACCGTTAAAGTGCGGTGTGCGTCAACTTCGTGTCCTCTGTTCATTCAGTTTTCGGCGTTAGTTTCTTGTGCGATGAATTATGAACTGTCTTCCCCGAAAGGAACCCTGAAGGCATGCGAAGCAGCAGTGGTGCGCAGGCGCACCTCGTTGAAATCGGCGTTGACGCGTGTGCTGCGAGAATGGTTTGAAGCGAAACTTCGTGTAGCATTTGCTTGAGTAAACGTTTCTCTGAAACGCAAAGACACGGAAGTGGGTTAGGTTTCGCCTAAGTTTCTTCGCAGATAAACGAGCCAAAAGAGGGTTTCCACTCGACGTGCGGCCGAGCGTTGGGGGCAGGTGAGAGGGTGAAGCGAGGGAAAAGTGTGTTGCGAGTGCGTGGAGAAGCCGGAAGAAAGAGAGTGATGTCAGCGCGCACTTGCGAGGGGAGCATGTGAGGCGAGCGTAAGGTCAACGCGCAGCTACGGCGTGACCTACTTCTCACCGCTCCAACACCTGCAGCAAGGGAAACGCGTTGTGGCGCGTTTGTGCAGACAAACGTGCGTACGACGTTGCACAGGCGAGTCGAAGAGCTGCTTCGCGTCTAAATGTCACCTGCTCTTTCCAGCATTCGCCCAAGGCGACTTGAAAGCTAAAACCATCATACGTTTCTTAACAGTAGATTGCATAGATACACTCTAAATTTTTCCTCACAAAAGGCGGTTTCGTACCGCATCCCAGATTGAAGGCATCATAACATTTCTGCGACTCAGGTGGTTTTGCAGTACGCCCTGGACCAACCCACCTTTCAACAAAAGACGAGGTCACGTCATGACTTCATCTTGTGATGTCACGTCTTGCGGAATCATTATATCGTCATGATGACGTCATAGAGACTTCACGAATTTCAGCTATCACACATGATGTCCCACATAATCTTTTCATCTAACTTCGTGTGGAAGCCGACGGTCACTTCTTATGTTGTATGATGCAACTAAGGCTTCCACCTTAATAACTTACGAGCACAACTAGATACGGTTTTATTGTTCGGACTGATCAGACCGTAGAGTTTCTTCAAATTAACTACAGAGGACTTTGGCACCGAAATGGCTCAGCGACCATGCGAATGACACGTAGTACATAAATTTGGAGGAGGAAGAAAGTTTTAGCGGAAAGACAGGGAGGTTAGCCAGTTCTTAGACCGGCTGGCTACCCTGTGCTGGGGAAAGGGGTGAGGGGAATGATAGATGTTAAAAATAAATGTTGCGAAGAGAGGGAGAAATTACAAGAAAAAAAGCGACAGAGGAAAGGCAACATCAAAGAGTATAAGACACTAAAGTCTGTCTCTGAGGCCAGTTGTCCGCAAAAAGCGCAGCAAAGCTTTCAAAGCCTTCTGGGCTGAGGATGGGCTTGGCCGATGACCCAGAATCCTTTGTTCCGACGTACATAAATTTGCCTGTTCTTTGTGTGAGGGAGCTTCGAACGTAGATGGAGCTTTGTTGATTGTTGTGTTTTCATTTTGTTTCGGATAAAAGTAGGAACCGTTTTAGACTTCGATGGCCGATTTAAATTGCTGAGCCTAAAGAGCTAAGGTGGTGCAATGCAACTGCAGGACATTTGCTGATTTTCGTTTGGTGACAAAGCAGCTTCAAGCCCCGTGAAGCGAAACCGAGCTGAACGTAAAAAGAATAAATAAATTTGTGGACCACTCCTCGTTCTCATGCTCGTTGAATCACCGTGAATTGCAGTTCCCATAGACACTACCGTCAGAGCTCCCTCATACAGGAAACTCTATGGCCGAGTCAATTTTTTCGTGGAAAAGTCTAGTGTCACGTAAACTCCCTATTACTCGGAGAGAAAAGGCCGCAATCAGACGGGCTGAAAAGGTGGGCGACGTGACAGAGGTTCTCAGGCTTGGTACTCTGACAACACCAAAATGAAGAGGCTGCGATGTCCAGTTCAAACACCCGTCACGGCGTACGTGAGTCGAATCGAGCATGGCCGTGGATCGGAGGGGTCGTCTTTCTAGAAGCTGGGGCTTCGGACACTCAGGTGGAGAAAAGACGAAAAAGGCAGAGAACCAAAAAAGTCAATCTACGATAGCACACCTGCTTTTGAATGACGCTCTTGCACCATTCATAAAGCTGTGCCGTTTATGCATGCTTAGTTGTCAACCCAATCACCGCTTATTTCGAGTTATTGGCCATTTTTAGCCTAACAAAAATATGATTGATTGATTTGTGTGGTTTAACGTCCCAAAACCACCATATGATTATGAGAGACGCCGTAGTGGAGGGCCCCGGAAATTTCGACCACCTGGGGTTTTTTAACGTGCACCCAAATCTCAGCACACGGACCTACAACATTTCCGCCACCATCGGAAATGCAGCCGCTGCAGCCGGGATTCGAACCTGCGACCTGCGGGTCAGCAGCCGAGTACCTTAGCCACTAGACCACCGCGGCGGGGCGTAAACAAAAATATGATATAGTAGAGTACGTGCAGAAAGTTCGTGAACGTAAGTCGAGCCGTAAGGACTATCCTATATTCGCAAAGTCTGTTAACGTAGAAACGCGAAAAACAAAACAACACTCAGTCTAGTCGTACTACACCAATAATGCCGTCTCACGAATATCGCATGGGCTGAAAATAATGGCGCAAATAATGCCAGCTTACGTAATGTAACTCAAATCGGCAAGGTCCCGCCACAGGGGCACGCAAAAAGTTTATGCATGAAACCAGTCGGTGGCACACCGGAGAAGCCCCCTTCATCCTTACTCTCCCCCTCACGTCGGATCAGCCTCTGTACATGCGGAGGAATACGACAACTGAAATCCATACAGAACATTTCTCATGCTTCTCATGTTCCCTAATTTCTGTATTTGTAGGTGACATGTTTAATAATAAATTTGCAGTGTCACTATAAAGGAGAGAGATAATAAACGAGAAAAGAGGAAGGCAGGGAGGTTAACCAGATGCTAGTATCCGGTATGCTACCCTACACTGGGGGTTGGGGAATAGGGGGTTGAAAGAGAAAGGGAGAGTAAAAATAATTTTGCATGATGGACTATGAAGAAGGAAAGATTGAGGGCTCAAATCACACCCGGCTCACCAATTTCTGGAGACACCCAGAAGTCGGCGCCTGAAGTCGACAAATATTACTTTTCAGAGAAGGCTTCGGCAGCCGGTCGGTCTTCTTTCTTGTGGAATCGCTGTTGACGTGTCGTAGCACGCTGCAGAAGAAAGAGAAAGAAATAAAAAAGAAAAAAAGGAAGGAAGGAAGAAAAAAGAAGAAGAAAAGAAGGGGAAAATGTAGAAAAGAAGATAGATGGATAAAAAGAAAGGAACAGAGAAAGCAGGAACTCAAGAAGGAAGGAAAGAAACGCGAGCCCAACTGGCCACCCTCCAATGCAATGGCCATAGAGACTTCGATTGTCATGGAATGCCATTTGTCATGTACGTCGTTTAATCGTCTTCGCTCCGAAGGCTCCATCTCCGCGGCAAACGATAACTAATGGTCCCCGCAGAGCATTCAGCGAACTTGGTTCCTGCGCTTGACCATGGCCGATGCGTATACACTGCAACGACCGCTCGCTACAGTGTACAAAATGAGACGTTCTTCGACGAGAAAACACAATCAAAGCTGGGAGATAGCTACGCTGGAAGGACGCACAAAGAGCTCTGTATTTGTGAACCATGCCGCTAGAATGCCGATTGACAAGCAATGGGCACTGCGCAATACCTCTTTATGGATGAAATCGTAGCTGGAGGTAAAAAGTTGTGACATGTTTGTATGCACGTGTGCATGTTTTAGGGATAGTAAGCGGGAAATTGATCATGGCTGTTTTGCAAGCCCCAAAGGCCGCGGATATTATCACTTCTTCAGTATCATCCCGCGGCAACACAAATTCAGTTATGAAGATAGATGTATATTCAGGCGACGTGAGTGCACTTTGCTCTCTATGCAACAATATGGCGGCCTCGATATCCCAGTGGGTAACCCACCCCCCACCCCCCATCTCGATGATATGTGGGGGCCTGACGCCACGAAACCACCATATGATTATGAGAGACGCTGTAGTGGAGAGCTCCGGAAGTTTCCACCACCTGGGTTCTTTAACGTGCACCCAAATATGAGCACACAGGCCACAGAATTTTTGTTTCCACCGAAAATGCAGCCGCCGCAGCGCGATTGGAGCCCGCGACCTGCGGGTCAGCAGCCGAGTACCTTAGCCATTAGACCACCGTGGCAGGGTGCCACCCACTTCTCAACACAGAGGAAGCGAGGGTGAAATGCTGAGGTATTCGAAGCTGTCACCTTGTTACAGAGCCAGTACAATGCGTTGACGTCACCTAAATGATCATTGTAGGGGTGCATCAATAATTATTATTCATATGATCCCCTCAACGTCAGCCTGTGGCAACACATTTGTGTTCTTGCAGGCTGAGTTGGATGAAGGCATCATATTGTCACGGGCTAATTAGATGCCTGAGGATGACGACGACGAAGTGCTGAACCTGAGCGTGCTCGGACTGCATCAGCGTTGTCGGTATTTCAAATCAAAATTAAGTTACAAAAAATTTGTAGGAATGACGCATTGCTGAAAGTTTAGGGCGAATTCACCTTATAATCGGCCAATCCCCTTCTTTGGGTACGAGCCATTTGCACAGAGAAACAACAACAACAACAACAACAACAACAACAACAACAACAACAACAACAACAACAACAACTTCGCATTTGCTCGCCAGTATATTCGCCAGTACGCATTTGCTCGCCAGTGTATACTTAATTCCCCGTAACATCATTGGTGGAAGGTGCGGGGTACAACTCGCTATACAGCCCCACGAGCTGGATCTTCGCAGAGGATGGCGCATTGCAGCTACCACGATGACTGACCAGGCTACTCAATGTCAACAAGATCCGTCAGCCCTGCAACCAATCGTTGTGGTGCAACCTCGTGACCCAGGCCCATTCAACGGCACAAGTGGCATAGACGTCGATGACTGGCTGGTTCTATATGAGCGCGTCAGCAGCAGCAACCTTTGGGATCCGACGCTTATGTTGGCGAACATCATCTTCTACCTGCATGGCATGGCAAAACTCTGGTACGAGACACATCAAGAAGAGTTAACTAGCTGGAACGTCTGTAAGCAGAAATCGCGCTATCTATTTGGGAAACCCATCAGACGTCAAGTAGCCGCAAAGAAAGAGCTTGCGACTCGTGCCAAGACATCCACAGAGCCGTACATCGCGCACATCCAGGACGTGTTGGCTTTGTGCCGCAAGGTCGACAAGGACATGCTCGACGAGGACAAAGTCGGACACATCCTGAAAGGAATTGCCGATGACCCCTTCAATTTTCTCCTGTTCAAGGACTGCAAGGATTCCCCATAACATTATCGACAATAAGAAGGTTAATAATAAAGGCTCGCTAAACGTCCATGATTGAAATAAGGCTTATTAGCCCAAAGACATGAGTAGCTTAAAAAGTAAGAGCAATAGAGACAAGAGAGCTGCTCGGTTCTCTTTCTTTGATAGTATTCCAAGTTTACATAGTGAATACGGGCGTTCAGACGGCATAAGATTGCATTGGCGGGCACAAACTTTTTCCTGAGAACACACCGCCAGTTATCGTCATTGATTGGCTGCGCGAGTTTTAGCCTTCCTTAATTATTGTAGAATTTGCCTATCAGAACAAAGAACATTCGACTCATGAAAGTAGGTCCACACTCTTATGTATAATGCGGGCATCGTTACTACGCCCAAGGCCGACATGAAGTGCTGGAAACGGAAACAGTAAAGGGAAATAGAAGAAAAAATAAAGAGAAAAAAAAAACAAAAAAAACTAACATGATAAAGTCTGGTGCTTAGCGAGGCCTAACGCTCCTCGCATATGGGGGCTTCATCACGAAACTTGAGATTTCGCAAAGTCCCGAGTAGGCTTAGCTCTGGGCCTAGTTTTCAGAACTACGTATTCTGGACTTCCCAAAGGCGAGAAGTGGGCATCTCGTTCCCTAATCCCACAGCGGGGAGCGCTTTCCTCGGCACTGCAAACTTTTTGCGGAATTTCCCGTGGCTTCTTCGTACCTTGCTTGCCCGAGCACGGAGACAGGTTTTCGTGAGTGCGACAAAGATTTACCAGGTGTAGGTGACTATGATCTCCCTGGCGGCCATGGTGTTACCACCTGCTATCCACAGTTGGTTAGCACCTGGTGGCGATTGCCAGAAGTCACCAAGTTTGCTTGAGCTATTGCTGGCATGCACTATTTTTGATGTTCACGTTTAAAAAATTTCACTTATACTTTCGCACTGCATATATAGATGATAATTGTTCAAGGTTTACGTGCCGAAACGATCATATGATTAAGAGCAGTGGAAGACTCCACAAATTTCGACCATCTGGGAATTTTCGAAGGGCAAAGTCTAGCGATTTTGCATCCATCGAATGAGACCACCCCGGCCGGCATTCCATCCAACGAACTCTCGTTCAGCGCATGACTGACAATTCCAGAAAAAAAGACGAGGAAGAGATGAAGGACTCGTTTCTTTGTTATACATAGCATAATAAAGCTACCAGTGTAACCAACGGAAGTATATGGTACATTGTTTGTGCTCTCATGTCAGTGGGGCAGTAATTATGAAATGAATGGAACAAAATTTCGGTGGATGTAAAAAGGCATATTGCCACAGTTGCGGACAGCATTGACTACTTCAGGATCAGGCATTCGACACTTTACAATTGAACTACGGTGGTGATTGTCCTCTCGTCGACTTCATTGGGTGCTTCTTTGCGGAACATCCTGGGCATTGCAGCCAGTGCCAGTGCCCCATAGGTGGTCCATACCGGTTGCAAGTTGGTTTGGACAACCAAGCTGTTAAAGCTGAGGTAAAAGGTATGACCGAAAAAAATTGTTCATCACCATAAACGGGTGCGCACCGCCTAAATTGCGCGAATTGCGCTACTGAACACTGGTCCACTAAAGAAAAATTGGCTAGCACCACGTATACCTTGGAAGCGATATTATGCGAAACATGCCGAAAGGAAGACGAATATTTTAATTGAGTGAAACATTACAAAATAAAGCTAAATGTATGAAAAAGTGTTGTACGCACAGACATATACACAAGCTTAATGTTGCGTAACGACGCCAACATCAACATGGGCACTGGCAACACGTGAAGCGGTAACCTGATGTGCAGCGCTTGTGCCTGTGAGGATGGCGGTCCTGGACACTGTAGATAAGTGAGCTTCAGTGGGAAGCACTTCACTAGAATCTTAGTTAACCCGAATTGAGGGCTGAATTATAGGAGTACGTTTGTACTGGTTATAAGGTTGGAGAGCCGGAACTGCAATCACAAATGACGCTTTAGGAACATTACGGTCTACGTGAAAATCAGTTCCGAGATTTTTCGTGGCTGGTCAGTAGGATATTTGGTTACCATGCAGAATGTTGGGGTTCGATTCTTGCTGGAACCATGATTCTGTGCGTTCGTTGCGTCAACGCTGCCGATGCCAGCTTTTAGCGACAAAGGCACTCAGGGCCGACCTAGTTGGCCTCCATCACGCCCCACAAAACCTAAGCTGAAACTAAACACTTGCACTATAAAAACCCGAAAACATACGTGTAAACAACCAACTCTATGTGTAATCAACTATTCGACAGCACGGGTACATGATCATCCGCACCATCCGCCCGCGCGTCCATCCATCTATTTGTCCGCCCATCTTTGCGTACGTACGTCCATCCATCCGCCCGTGTGTCCTACCATCCATGCATCCATCCACCTGTTAGTCCACTCATCCAGACTTCCACCTGTTCATACGTCCTTCCATCTGTCTGTCCTTTATACAAGTCGTCGGCGACTTCAACGTAGACATTATGCACCTTAGTACCCATAGCTTTACCCACTTGTCACCATTCCCTCCATGGAGATGCACTGATCTTTCTTAATGCTCTCGAATTAAAATTACTCGTGCCTGTTTACGCTGTTCCTTGGTAAATGTAAATTTTTAATCACTGTCAGTGCATTAACTATAGTTTATCTTAACCCGACGGGACTGCTCTATTGTTGGAGTACATGTGTAATGTTTATGAGATTGGATAGCCATCAATGCATCCCCGATTGACTCTTCCCTAACATTACGGTCTATTTGAAAAGCACTTTCGACACCTGGCGTGGATCTGCAGTAGAATACTTGGTCGCCACGCATAATGCTGTGGTTCGTAAGGTTCCTGCTGGAACCATGAATTTTTTTCTTACAATTGTCGGGTCAACACAGCCAATGACAGCTTTTTTAACACTTAAGGGTTAAAAAAATCATGTGTGTTGTCACCGTTCCTGAGTACAAATGCATACTCGCACACCGCTGTCTCGCGGAAAGTGCTTGACGACGTACGCGACAAGACTGTGACATTATTCATGTCATGACCAGCGAGTCATATTCGACAAACCATCTGATCCTCGCGTACTAATTTTGGTGTACCCCAAGTTAAGGAAGTGATCATGAGAGCACCCAGAAGTAGGCGGCTAAATAGATAGATAGATAGATAGATAGATAGATAGATAGATAGATAGATAGATAGATAGATAGATAGATAGATAGATAGATAGATAGATAGATAGATAGATAGATAGATAGACAGATAGCAGAGCACTCGGCGTTTTTGTTATTTTGCACGAAAAGAAATGCTTCGAATTTAAAAGAAGAGGGCAATTAGCCTACTAATTGCTGCGAAGTAAAGGCAGCGAGCTGAAGACGCCCAGTATGCACAAAAAAATACTAGGGAACGGGGGAGAAAGAGAATAAAGATGAAAGAAAGGCAGGGAGGTTAACCATGGCTGAGCCCGGTAGGCTACCTATCACTGAGGAGAGGGTAAAAGGAATAAAAGTTAGAGAGAGAGAGCAGTAGAGAAATGACAATCATGCCGTCAACAAAACGGCTGTTATGTGCTCGACATCACAGACGGTGAGTCACATCCGTGTCTTAATCAATTGAGCACATTCGTTGCATTAACTTGTATGCGCGGTTCCATGCACCCAAAATCATGCCGATGGTGAAGCCATGATGGTGCCACTTGCATTCTCAAGCAGCAGACTTCTGAACGCTTGCGAGAACTGGAGGGATGATGTCAGGCAGTTGCAACACGCCTTGAACTGTCGGTGTCTGCATCTTGCTCAGCAGCCCGCGCATAGCACTGGCCAGGGTGCTAACCATGCCGATAAGTTGTCCTTCGTTCGTCAAGTTATGAGGTACCGATGAAGTGTCCCTCGGTGTCGAAGTGTCGCATGTATCTTTAGGTCTTCGGGCCAAGCGTCACCTGCTTCGCTGGTAGAGGCGTTGTTTCCTTTAAAACGACTGTGTTCTGACTGGGTAATGAGGACGAAGCGTCAGTTCCACTGCCAGCACAAGCTTCTTTGTTCTGGAAATGTAGCATCACCTGCGAGAAGATCCTGACGCCATGGAAGGCCTACGCCAACGATGATGCGCCCATAGACATCTGATAAGTGCAAATGCTCGATTTCAGCGTAAATATCTGTCTCTGGAGTTCAGGCATCCGAGTCGTGTCTGTTACTGTCCTTGGTTTTTAATTCGAACGTCTCTGCGGTGAGAATAAATGAATGAACAACCTAGCACCACCTAGCAAGAGCCTAGCAAATATATACCTAGGAGCAATCATATTGGACTCTAGAATAGTGCAGTGATGTTGTTTCAAGCCCAGCCATTTTAAAGACGATACTCTTTCTTGGGGACCTTGGACGCAAAAGTTTTGGTTCACCTGTCTGTCTGTACGTTTGTCTGTTTCTCCACCCTCAACGGTATTCTAAACGGCACCAAAGTGATCAAGCGATACACTAAACGGCCGACGCCATCCGCAGTACCCAGCAATATTTCTCAAGGTTAAACTTTCATACTTGTGCGATTGTCAATCAAAAACCAATTATTGCGCATATCTGTGGCACATAAGAACACGTCAATATTATGTATGTGTATTTTTTACTAGAAAATGCACGCATAAGTAATTTTAAGGATGGTAGCCTTTATTAGAGTGACCTAGATAGGTACACTCTACCTTTATAACGCTGTGCTGGACATGCAACGCTGGCACGAAACGGCAAGTGTTTGCAGTGCTTTGCTGAGACGACACAGTGGTGGCGCCTACCCGTCGCCTTGCGTTCTACACTTCATCAACTCAGCGACCCGCGCACGGCGCGCGCCCCGTTTTCCAGGTTGAGAGCCAGATGGCGCTCATGTCTCATGTGTGACGTGACTCGATGCGCTCGTTCGCCTCCGCTGCATGCTCGAGGCACTCTAACGCAGCGCCTCCAGAATACCATTCACCGATTTTGTTGCGCAGAACATCAAATAAGCGTTTTGCTCACTCTCTCCAGACGCCATGTCTATCGCCTTTCGACGACATTTGCGGTCTAACATGCAGATACGGGGCCAATTTCTTTCTTCACCCATTTCATTTTCAAGTATTTTCTAGTTTCTCCACTACAAAAAAAAAGACACAAATATTACCCTTTGCGCATTTTTGGGGGTTCGATGCTTCTTGGTTTTATGAAGAATCAATAAATAATGCATACCTACCGCAAGCATAAAACAACTTGTTATACTACCGGGTCAGCCACAATCTTACGAAATGCTGTCCTCCGCACAAACTCTGCTGTGCTTTGAACATCACGCACGCAGAACGTCTGTTCGTGCTCCGGCTTGCTATTTTAATGCCTCTCGACCATTCGTGTATATTCAGCTCTGCAATTCATCTTCCAGCCCTAGCTCAACGTTTGGTTTCTTGTTCTTCGATTTGATTGATTCATTCATAATGTGGGGTTAAACGTCCCGAAACCACCATGTGAATATGAGAGACGTCGTGGCGGAGGGCTCCAGAAATTTCGACCACCTGGCGTTTCTCGTTCTTTACCTAATGGCATTCTAAACTGCAAGCAGTTCGCCCACGCGTGCTTAGCTCACCCTCGCGATGCCTTGAATATTCCCAAACAAACAAAGCGCCCATTACGCGCTTAACAATGCTCCGCGTACCTGTAATGGCATGGCTCGGTAATTAGCCTAATGACGATGGCAAAAGCGCATGGTCTCTCTCGCAATGATGACAAGGGGCTCTGGAGATGCACTGTGGGAGGGAAGGAGAAAGTGGGACCAGGCGGGCCTGCCTCAAGCTTCTCCTCTCATGACAACGGGGTTCATTCTTTTTTTTCTTTTGAACACTCAACTCGGGAGTTGGACGGCTATAGTTGAGCTAGGTATAACTTAATGAGGACCGCTATTAGTTGGTCTTGGATGAACAAAAAATGCGCATCAAATACACGTTCCGGACTGACAAATAGGTAGACATTGCAGGCTGACAAGGCTACAACAACAGAAAAGCTAGTGTGATTTCACTGTGGTGTAACGCCGTCCTTAATTATGCCAGAAAAAAAAACATACGTGAGAAGCCCTTTTTTGCGAATAACGTATTCAAGCATATCAATCTTCTGTTTGTAACATTTCAATCTATCATTTTTCTTCATGACGCGAGCGTACTTCCAATTAGGCACATGGGCTAGTTTGGGAGTAGCAAGATTTCTACATTTTCGTGTTAATTACTGTTATTTGTCAATACTTTTCAAGAAATACCGGAACGCTGGCGAGCAGACATCAGAAGCAGTCCTATATGACGTACAAGCTGCCGCACTAAAACCCTGACTGCCTCGCCGTAGCTTTCCAGTGATGAACTGCCGCCGGCTAACTTTAGTGGTCCTTCCAATAAATTAACACTTGATGGGTCTACGTCCCAAAGCTAAATTTATCCTTTATAGAAATCCTATCGTGTATGGCATCACCTCGCAATGCCTTATCCAAACGCAACTTGACGGAAGCGCTTCCATAAAATGCAATCGTCTGGAAGTTGAAAAAGGTAAACTGCTCTGAAAACTATTCAAAGAGGGCGTTTGAAGAATAACCAAAGATTGCACAAATCCGGGTTACTTTCCTTTCTTCTATAGTAACTGAATGACCGGCGACCCCGAATCTTGCTGCGTTATCATTTTTCGAGCCAAATTTATGTTTCCTTGTTGTATTCGGAGACATAGATATTGTAAAAAACACGAATTGCTTCTAAAGTAACAAACAAAGTAAACAAGTAACCAAACCCATAAATAAAAAGCGAAGACTGACGCTCATGGGTCATTTGCTGCTCCATCAGAAAGTTTTCGTGGCTCGAGGTGATCGAAGTACAAAAACAAGGCCATGGGGAAGTGAAGTCACATTCCGCAACGTGAATGGAGAAAAAAAAAGAATACCGTGAAAATCCGCGTTTGCAGGTAGGAGCATTCCTCTCTCCTTGAAATTCTATGACGTGCGACATACTTTTATAGACTATCGTGAAAGAAAAGATTATGGTAACATAAATGCCTCTCAGGGGCATATAAGATCCAAACATTTCAATATTCTTCAGCCATAGCCATATTTATTCGAGCTTCCATAGTCGTTTCTTTCAATCTTCCTTCGTCTTTGCATAGCAAGTGCTGTTTGTGAGTGTATTATATGACGACCAGTTTGAGTACGCTGCCACAGTGGTACATATTTACCAACGTGCAGCTTGAAAGACCTATCAGTGCAATTACTTGGCATCGTACGCAAACATGTACATCTTCTTTGGAGCCGAGGAAGCAGACTTGGTCTCGCGATAAAAGTTCTGGTTTATCTTTTGGAGAACTGCGAAAGTTACCAAAAAATACACAATTCTACCCATTTAGACATATCATAATCTGCATCGCGACAAACAACACGTCTGACCATCTTCGAAGCGATCACCATGATGGAGTGTTTTTCCCCCCTTTATAATCAAATGTTTTTGAGGAGATGAATGATTGATATGTAGGGTGTAACGTCCCAAAACTACCATATGATTATGAGAGACTCCGTAGAAGAGGGCTCCGAAAATTTCGACCAACTGGGGTTCTTTAACGTGCACCCGAATCCGACCAAACGGGCCTACGAGATTTCCGCCTGCATCGGAAATGCAGCCGCTGCAGCCGGGATTCGAACCCGTGACCTGCGGTTGAGCAGCCGAGTACCTTAGCCACTATACCACCGCGGCGGGGCTTGAAGAGATGAAGTCAAGGCGTTCATACACCTACTCGTCTTCCCTCACACAATAATTTGCACCGGGAAATTGTCAATGCCTACAAAACAGTTCAAAATTTACACGAGTAGACACTCACATTGACAATACCATTTCTAGGATTTAATACGGTGCTATATAGCACTGCTAGGGTATAACACGCGTCGTCACGTCGCCATGCAGTTGTCAACGTAATAATGACCATTATGAACGTCATAACATGTTAACCATGTCCCATCGCGTCGGTTTCGTATTTGCACAGTCGAAGTCATCGTGTCTTGATCAAGTCATTATCATGTCGTCATCATGAAGTCACCGTGGTATCCTCGTGGATCTATCGTCATCTTATCAGGGTCCTTTTATAGAAGTGTTGTCGAATTCGTGGCATCGCAGTCGTAAGGACATCCTCCATACGCCGTCAACGCGTTCTCGTCGTCTTCACTGACGTCATCGTAAATATCTTCGGTGTCTTTCTGATCGCATCGATGTCGCATCTGCGTCGTGTACTCTTCGCCATATCATCACCGTGTCACATTCGCATTGTCGTAGACCGCATGCCGCCATAGTGCCACCATCATCCTCTCACCTTGCTAGTTGCCGTGTATAGCAAGCACCACTTAAAGAACTGTTCCGTTCACCAGAGGTCTATGGAGATTTTTTTTTTCGGGTGCAGAGAAGAACCTTCTCGGTGTGAAGTGGGGACCCGGCAAGCAAATGGTCATGATGTAACATGTATGTCATGGCAAAAAACAAACAAACCTAGGAATGGGGGGCACAGACCTGGTGTGCCACCCCCTGGCTAGAGTCGTGCCGGTAGCCACCTTCGCGTCTCCACCGAGTATCCCCTCGACTCATACACTGTAGTGATATTTCAGTGCTATATCTGTATCACGTGACGTGCTAATGAAGTCTCCAAATCGATAGTGGAAGCTGGACGGCACAGTGTACTTTCAAAAACGCTGTGATAGTGTCCTTCACGTCACTAAGAAGTGTTCTTTCGAGTAATACACGTTGTGACTTTAGTTCGGGACTTCGCGGTAAATTAAATGCGAAAAGTCTTTTCGAAAAAAAAAAACAACTGATTCTCGGCAGTGCAAAACCAACTAATAAACATTTGCTATACCTCGACCGACGTACATATTAGGGTATGGCTTACTTTAACAGAGAAGCCTTCAAGGTGCGTCATAAGCAGCCCCGTCAAAGTTTATCTCGTTCGTTTGGTATGTATAAGCCAAATCTTGATGACAAAACTTAGATCAATGGTAGCGTTTGTATTGTGTTTTCACCTGTCTCTATCGCTCTAAGCGGGTGCTCAAAACACTGCAAACATGAAACGAGCAAGACGTCCTAATTACGTCCCAAAATTCTCGAAAATGCAACCATCACCGCATATTTGGCACGTGCTAACGCTTAAGTTAAGTTTTTTAAACTGCTGGTTATTACTGAGAAGACAGACAGACAGACAGACAGACAGACAGACAGACAGACAGACAGACAGACAGACAGACAGACAGACAGACAGACAGACAGGAAGGCAGATAGATAGATAGATAGATAGATAGATAGATAGATAGATAGATAGATAGATAGATAGATAGATAGATAGATAGAGAGATAGATAGATTGATAGATAGGTAGATAGATAGATAGATAGATTATAAAAAAAATAACGCGATGTTGATAGAAGGAGAAGTGTATACGAATAAGTTTGCGGAAGGCTGTGGACGCCATGCTGGCGAATTCACCAACGACTACAAACACGTGGCTCCACTTGGTGGAAGCAACAGGAGGCATGCCAAGTGACGCATACTGTAAACGCGTAATGCAGCACGAGCAAAGACAGTCGGTCGTTTTTCCTTCCACGCGTACCGTATTTTGAGCGCCATCCGTTTTTTTTTAGATAGCGTCCATACATATCCACTCCCGCGCTCGGACAACCGAGCAAAACCTGTCCTGCAGACCCCCCCCCCCCCCTCGTTCCCTCGCAACGCGTCTTTTGTTACCCTAGGCCTCAACTTGTACTTCTGCTCGTAGGAGAACACGCAGCATTTTTTATTCGTTTTGTAGGGATGAATAGTGTTTAGTGTTCTATGCGAATTTGCGTCATATCAGATATAAGGACCTAAGCTTTTGGTGCCTTATCAAAAGCGAATACTAAACGTTCCGGCGTCGGTTGCATTAGAATAACATGGGGAATGATTTGTGGGGTTTAACGTCCCAAAACCACCATTTGATTATGAGAGACGCCGTAGTGGAGGGCTCCGGAAATTTTGACCACCTGGGGTTCTTTAACGTGCACCCAAATCTGAGTACACGGGCCTACAACAGTCCATCGGAAATGCAGCCACAACAAAATAACATGGGGAATAAAAAATGACAGCATATCTACGGAGTGAATGATGATGAGTGGGGCGAAGCGTCTATCCATCCATCCGTCCGTGTCTGCGTTCATGCGTGCGATAGCGTTCGAGAACGCAGACTGCGCACGGGTTACGCCGACGAGACGGAAGCCAAGGAAGCCGAGCGTAAGCGTCTTCAACGTGCCCGCCGCTTTGCTTCATCCATGCCCCACCAACAATCCGCCACGTACGGCGACTATCCAGGCGACTGAGAGAGGCACTCGTCCGCGTACCCAAGCACAGCCCGCGCCGCAGCCAAACAGAGAGTAGCGGTACAGCGCCATCTAGAATATCCTCAATCAACTGCAATTTGTATGTACCTCTATGAGACAGCGCCGTCTATCATACTGTTCGGGAAATACTGCCTTCTTTCTCGTCTCTTTTTTATTTGGCTAAGCGTCTCGCATGACAAGATTATACTAAGAGGAGCTTCGCCCCATACAAGTAGTTCACTATTTGGAGTACTTGTTACTCGACTATGGGAGAGCAGGAAGTCGTCCCGTAAACTAATATGTGTTTGGAAAGAGTGGGTGTAATGATTTAGAGTACCAGGTACTCTACTATGGGAGAACGCAAAGCCATCCCGTAAGGAGACGAAATCAATGGCCATACATTGTGCACATTACTACTAATATTGAGTGTGTTTAGAAAAAATCTTTAACGATTTCGAGTACTTGGTACTCAACTATGGGAGAGCAGTAAGCTATCCCTTAACGAAGTCTAGTGTGTTTAGGAAATATGTTTAACGATTTCAATTACGTCGTACGCAACTATGGGAGAGCACTGAGCCGTCCCACTAAAAGTTTCACACCAAAAAGATTTCTTGTGTTATTGACGTCGGCTGTGTTTAGAAAAAGTGGGTAACGATTTAGAGTACTACAGGTACTCTACTATGGAAGAGCTTAAAGCCACCCCGTTATACAACGCTGATGATGAAAAATATTGAATTACGAAGGCCCTACAACCCTGAAGAAGTTCACCGCTTTACAGTACGATGTTACCGACACTTGGAGTACGTACAGCCCCTAGTTTAAAGATGCACGTCTGGTACAGGTCAGCACTTGTGTTTCAGGATTAAATAAAAAAAATGTGAGCTTAGAGCTCTATACAGTACTACCTAGTCACATGTGTTTGGGGACATAGCACAAGCCTTTCAATTAGCCTGTAGTTACAAAATGAATCACGGCATATTAGCGGAGTGAAGGATGATGAGTGGGGCGAAGTGCTGCTGGGTTTCATCACTTAACCGCGAAACATTCGAGAATATCGCCCGCTACATCATCAAAGACGTGACACACACTCTATACGTTTATACAAAAACTTTTATTATTCGTAAGTGGTAGCTATACGTCGCTTCCGTTCCCCCTTCATTATAACGATTTGATGGTCGGAAAAGGGGTGTATCGGTTATTGGGCGTAGTGGGATGTTTGCAAGGACGAAATCGAGGGCAGTTTGCAAAGGTGGAACGATAGGCTGTCACGTTCAAACAAGAGATGGACACAGTGGGACTACCTATGGTTCTTTGACGCGCACCTTGATACAAGAACATTGACATCTTGGATTGAGTATTGGCTACTTCTCAACAGTATTTGCTTTATGGCCGGTGAAAGGGTGAATCGGTGATGGGGCTTAGTGGAATGTTTGCAAGGACGAAGAAGTGGGCAGTTGGCAAATGTGGACCTATAGGTAGTCGCGCACATACATACAAGGGATGGACACACCCACGCCTTTAGGTGCTTCGCCCCTAAAAAAACTATTGACACTGGTGCCAAATGACAGTATCACTAATAATAATAACTGATGGGGTTAGGTTTAATGTCTCTAAACCGCCATTTGATTATGACGGACGGCGTAGGGAGGTCTCCGGAAATTTATACCACCTGGGGTTCTTTAATGTGCACCCAAATTTAGGTGCATGGCCCTAACACTTTTCCGCTTCCATTGAGAATGCGACCGCCGCGAGCGAGATTCGATCGCGTTGATTTCGGGTAGTCCCCATATGACGTCAAACTTCAGCAGGGCTCGTGGCGTCATCATGACGTCGTCAGATGTTGGACGATTTATGGCGGGATTATGGTCTTAGGATACGTCATCACAGATGTCTTTGCATCACTTGGGTTGACGGCGCAGACGCGGAACGCTGACGCCACCGACGGCCAATGTTCACGAATATTGAGGCAACAATTGGCTTTCGCGTTAATAAATAAAAGGCTGCCGCCTTGGAGTCATCCGGGGCAAATGTGGAAGGGACTGTGCGACTACTCTTTATTTGCTTGTGATAAACGTTTTAGAATAATTATGTGTATTATGTGTTTGTTGTCCTCTCAAATAATAGGTTAAAGGAAAAAGAGAGAACGGCATGGTTATCAGTAATGAACTGCTTCTTTGCCGCATGCGTTACTACCAGTGGGCACGAATGTACAACGATGGCGTTCATCACTAGAGCATGAACGAGTGTGGCCCTCGGTGTTGAAGGGCTGAGTTGTCAAAGGTCGTCGATTTGTATTGTTTGTAACAAGTGACGAAGCCGAGCTTCTTTGTTCATATAGCCTTACTGTTTAAGTTTAATCATCCCGATGTCATGAATGTCCTGTCTTTGTTGTACAATTTGTTCATTCTACGTCACTGCATACGCAATAGGTTCTTTTCGCTGTATATATTGATTGATATGTGGGGTTTAACGTCCCAAAACCACCATATGATTATGAGAGACGCCGTAGTGGAGGGCTCTGGAAATTTCGACCACCCGGGGTTCTTTAAGGTGCACCCAAATCTGAGCACACGGGCCTACAACACTTCCGGCTCCATCGGAAATGCTGCCGCCGCAGCCGGGTTACGAACCTGTGACCTGCGGGTCAGCAGCCGAGTACCTTAGCCACTAGACCACCACGGTGGGGCTTTTTGCTGTATATAACAGCTTGCATTGTACATACGCATTGATCACCATTGTCCATTTTTCTGTATGCACATAAGCTGTGTAAGATATATCCGGAAATAAAATTCTCTTAAACCTTGTGTGTTCTTCGTTTACCATGTGTTGTACATAAGTAAACATATATTTTTTTCTTAACAATTCTGTATCTGTGTATGTTGTGTTCCGTGTACATATGTAAACATATCTTTTTGTAACAATTTTTTTGGTGTGCCTGTGGATATTGTGTTCCGTCACGATGTTCTGTTGGATTGTGATTAATGTTCACTGTTTGTGAGAATAAATTTCTCTGAACGCTTAATGGCCCTTTTTCCTCTCGCATAATAGAATACCAAGTACTCTAAAACGTTCAGCACATTTTTCTAAACACTCAACTGAATCTAGCTTGCTGCCCGCGTTTCAACAACGAAGCCACCATAACTTTTTTCGAATTCAGAGAGGAGCAAGACAGGGTTGTCCGTAGTACCCGGTGTTGGACGCTGTTATTCGGATGTACACGTCTGTTTTATACACTGTGCACAATGCGTCGCGTACGCTGTAAGAGGTGCATTCTAAATCACTTGTAGCTCAGCGTGTCGTGATGCCTTCCACTCAACTATCGATAAATCATATGCGAGATAAATGTTTTCGCGTGTTTATCAGCGCCATCAACGTCACACGTATGCTAGGTCTCAGTAACAACGTGGCCTCTGATCTGCACATGGCCTTTCAGTATGGCCTTTCAGTATGTAGCATGGCCTTTCAGTATATGAAATACGAGTACACACGACTTGCATGTGGCTCCCTGCTGCTCTCTGCCTCGGACGCCACTGCGGCGATCATTTGATCTCGCTTCTGCTTCGTGCGAGACTTCGCGACAGCGCAACGTAGTAAGCGCTGCGTTACGTATACGCACCTTATTACGGGCGTTCGTACGCATCCATGAAAATTTCACGTTATGTACTGCGCGTGCGCATTTCATTCACGCTACGTGGATGAAATGCGTTTCATCCACGCGTGCGCTACATCCACGCTACGAACGGCGGCTTTTACCTAAGCCTAACTAAAAGTGTTTATTGTTCTTTTTGTATTCATGGCCGTTCGCTGGAAAGGTTTGAAACTGCATGAGGGTGTCCCGATGTCACAAAATCTTAGATTGTTGCATACGCCGATGAAAGATGACATTTCGGGATTTTTATTAGATGCGGAAGCATCTTATACTCGCGCCTTGTAGTGCGCCGTCCGCGCCGTCCGCGCCGTTCGCACCGCTTCTCGAACATTCGACAGCTGACGCGCGCGCATGCGCCGTCGCGCCGTCGCCCACCATCTGTGCCGCGCGCGCTTCTCCTTCGAGAACATTCGACAGCTGACAGCGCATGCGCTGTCGCGCCGTCGCCATCTGTGCCGCGCGCGCGCTTCTCCTTCGAGAACATTCAACAGCTGACAGTGCACGCGCCGTCGCGCTGTATATATACTCAAGGTCGGCGCTCGCTCGCTCAGTTGCCGCTCGTAGGTTGGTTTGTACGGCGCGTCGACGTCCAAGGTCGCGGTGAAATGAATTCCAACGAATCCACAAACACAATGATCGACGTCCCTTCGACCAGCGCCGTCCTTTCGCATACGTGTGTACGTGTTCACTCATTTAACACCCCCTCCTACAACCACGTTAACCAATTTAGCCATCGACCCAAGTAAGTCGCAATTTAACACCCCATTTCACAACCACGTTAACCAATTTAGCCATCGACCCAAGTAAGTCGCACTTTAACACCCCGTTAACCAATTATATGCTCCGCATCCTCCTCAGTGTTCCCCCGAGGGAAGCTGCGGGCAATTTTTTTTTCATAACTTGTCTATCAGTAGTGCATTACTTGTTGTTTTTGATGAGTATCTCAATCTATCCGGTGCTCTGTTAGACACCGCCAAATGTAAGACGATGCCTTTTGTGAGCTTCAGAAAACTACTGCCAGGAGACGTCGACGATGTTCAAGTTGTTAAAGCATGTGGCGTTCACATTGACGAAAGAGATGCTTCAAAAAGTTACCAGGAAGAAGTAATTAGGAGATCCGCAGCAGTCATATCAACAGCCACACAGTCACTAATGGTCAAACGAACGTTTTATATCTCACACTTTCACTTCACAGTTCTCCTTGTCGGTGGTAAAATAATAAGTTATGACCGAGCCCACGATTGTACCGCCAACGCATTTTTGCTATGCATCCATCCTGTTTGGCCGTTTTCCAATAGGAAAAGAGTGATTTTTTCAATGCCTTAACACACCGCGAAGTGGCAACCTTAGCTCAGGCGTCCGCTTCCTTCATACCATCTATCCATATCAAAAACAGCTTCACGACACGCATCTGACACTCCTGGCTGTGGCAGCGACTTCCATGCTTACACCCGCCCGGAGAATGTCACCGCCGGACTATATAGGGGAGGCAACGAGCGCATTGCGTTTCCCTCCAGCCTTGCCATGGTATTGAACTCTTTAACACGCCACGGGATACCGACCTTATAGCTCCTGTTTTGCGTCCAGTCAGCGACGTTCTTGTAGCTTCCACACCGCTTTCTGTTATTACGCTCTCACCATTAATTTTAACATTGAATCAATGAACATGGACGTTGTCGTCGAGATGTATATACAACATTAGGCGTCAGCGCAATTGTATCCTCGTCAAAACACCAATATATATTGTGAAAGCCCTGTTATATTATACTACAGCAAGCATTCCCCTATTTCTGAAAGGACACGTTTTACTTTGATGTTATGACGATTCCATATGACAGAGGGATCAACCATGCTTTCTTTGTGTCACTGGACTTGGTACCGAAGGTCAGTTTTTTTCGGTTTGATGAGGCATCAAGGGTTTCGTCACCAAACAAATGACAATGAATGCAAGCAAGTGATGAGCAGGCACGCCGAAGGTATACGTGTTCGAGGCTCCCAGAGGCTGGGCACTCTCTAGAATCTGAGTTATATGTTTTTTTCGCGTGACTTTATTTCGCCAGCTTTGGCCGCCTACTTCTTCCTTTTTCATCTCCGTCAAAAAACCCCTACAGTTGCGCAGGACGAACCGTATTCGATAAGGCGCGAAGGCGCTCAGACAGCCGAAGCCGATATCACCTGGCACGCAGAGGGCTAAGCCTAACCCTACTCCACCATTACTATACGGTCTGCCGCAGTGGTCCGTTTATCATTGCGAAACCGTTTCTCCACTCCATCCTCTTCTCCTCTCGCTTTCCTGGGCACGTTCTCCGTATCGGATGGCACAGAAGCTGCTAGTTAAGGGAGAAGATTGATGGTCGCTCTCGCGTGCTTACTCGGCACCCGCGGAACCGATTGCGGACGCCTTTTTCGTTACGGTTGCCGCCTTGTACGATTTCACATCTATTCGGCACGTTTTTGTTTTCGGGTAACGCCGGTGGTGTAATCTATATCATCTCTGCAGTGGCTTTTTCTTTACGAAAGATACCTACCACTACACCGTTAAGGTATGTTTTCTTTGTGCTCTTGAGGCCTGTCGTCTAGTTTTTATTTTTTACATAACTTTTTGTGCTGCAAAGGTGTACTAGTCTACCCTGTGCCATTGTTGTCCTAATAATAATAATAATAATAATAATAATAATAATAATAATAATAATAATAATAATAATAATAATAATAATAATAAAATAATAATAATAATAATAATAATAATAATAATATAATAATATAATAATATATATGTTATTATTATTATTATTATTATTATTATTATTATTATTATTATTATTATTATTATTATTATTAATATTATTATTATTATTATTATTATTATTATTATTGGTAATAGCATATTGTAGTGGTGGCACTATTAGTTGTACTACTACTAGTACAACTGCTACTAGCAGAGGTAGTAGTAGTAGTAGTAGTAGTAGTAGTAGTAGCAGTAGTAGTAGCAGTAGCAGCGGGTGTCACGCCGGTCGCATGACCAGAGGGAGAGCGAATAAAAATATTATTAAAACGAAAGATGATTGTGATGATAATGATGATGCCTTTCTTCATGTACATTAGGCGAAACGACAATGACGGTGCTCAAAATGATGATGACGACGTTTGGTGCAAAATGAAGGAAAATAACTCGGGCTTTCAGAAATTACATTAGTGTTAAAGTTGTAATAATTATAATGAATCACTTTCGCACTTAAAAATCTACTATCTGACGATCTTCATGACACGGAACTGGTCGAAAATATTTTTTTAGAACGAATCATGGTTAGTCCTTTGAACTACGTGCACAGGCGCTAAGTCAATTCGGCTTAACTTTACGAAGTTATTGTAGGTCACACTTATGGACAAAGTGGCCGGCTTGGAGTACTGATGTTAGTAGGAAAACAAAAGAAAACCCGGCAAATATATTTTACAAACGCTTCACATAACAATCAAGTATCAAAAGCATGTTTTGCTGTCCTGGTGTCATCATTGCCTGTCCTCAAATAAAATTGAGAATAAAACTGCCACGAAAGACGCATCACAATGCATGAGCTAATGGTGCCTAGTAATTATGTTACTTTGCCTGAATAATTTCATCCAGTAATAGTGGTAATGAGACTACGGACTACGCATAGTACCGAGCTCCTTATATATTGCTCTGCAGTTCGGTACATCTGTTTCAGCACAACCAATCAAAGTTGCCTATTAACTATAACATAGCGCGTGACGGATAGTACCGAGACCACTGCCGGAAATGTCGAAGCGGATATTAAGCGCCTCTTCGCGCCACAAGAGACCAGCGTCGTATTACATATTTAACCTAACTTAAATATCCTCCAAAAGCAAACCGAGCCACGCTAATGCGTTGTCTGCATTCTGGTTGGAACCATAACTAATCACCGCTGTTTGAATTATTTGCTTCAGGAGCAAAATAAGTGCGAGCTAAACCGAAGACAGGGAATATTAAAATAAACGACCTCATTACTTGTTAATAAATTATGGGGCACAACGAATATGCAGCGTCTTGCTCGCAACACCAATCACCAGCCTTACAAGTAAGAAACGCATCATTTTTTTTTTCGGATGAAATGCGTATTGGGAGTTTTTCGTAATCTTCTTTTACTGCGATAAGTATAGTTCGCCCGTCGTAGGCTGTGCAGCGTCGGACCATTTTTCAAAATTGTTCTCTCTTCTCTCAACGCGCAGGACACTCCGAGTAATCTGCGGCACGCTAACGTTAGTCCAGGCATTCATCTTAATTTTTATTGCGAAAGCATTATTTACCTCAATCTCTAGGGAAGGGCGGATGGAGCTTCATTCCGCCGTCTCTCTCTCTCTCTCTCTGTCTCTGTGTGTGAGTGTGAGTGTGCGTGTGCGCGTGTGTGTGCGTGTGTGTAACGGTCTCCCAGGGTAACAATAAAGATCGGAAAGTAACAATGCCGGCCACAACAGTTGCTGCAACTAAAGATATACCACACAGTTGTTTGAAAATCATAGAATAAAACAATATCTCAAAAGAGAGCGTCACTGGTCATGCTCATGCTATGTAACGTAATTCTTGAAATTACACTTAAGCAGGTGATCACCAAAAGAAATAAGTAAATAAGCCTGGAGATATAAATTAAGGACAGTTTTTTTGTTTTGCGTTGCGCAGCAGGAAAAACGGGGGAGACGCAAAGCGCGCAGTGATGGACTGGTGTTTCCTACTGACACCAGTCAATCGTCGTTCATGGGCAATGAGAGACAGAAGACTCCACTTGTACGCAGAGACTCGTAGGCTGGTTTTAGTTACGCGCGCGCGCTGCGAATTTTTATTGTTTCAAAAACGCACAGAAGAAATCTCACACCGGCACACACCTTGGAGGTGAAGGCCCAGGCCAGTAAACGGTTCTACAGCGCGAGCAGTCCGTTTTTAGGGGTGAAGCTCGAGAGGGTGTACGCTAGTCGGCGTCGTAGTAGTTGTAGTAGCCACCGCTGTGGCGGTGGCAATGGCGATGGCACTCACACCACTAGTACTCGGATATGGTCTCACACACATATCGTTCGACCCTATGCAACCCCCAACCATCCGAAACTTGCATCGATCTTGTCTTTGCGAATTTCCCTCTACAAACCATTCGAGAACCCCTTTCCCTTCACTTTACCGACCATAAAGCCGTTATAATTAAGGCGAAATGGAAGCTTCTGCTTATGTAGACTGTAACCATCACATTTCACAACCAACGAAGGAAACACGGCTCCATTACGAAAACGGAAGATTATCGCTAACCGAAACATAAAGTTTTTTGTATAGTTCCGTGCTATTTTACTACTTCAATTTGCCTTTGTATAATTGATAACACTGATAATGAAACGTGTTGCATTTGTCACGTAGAGTTCATTAATATTGTTTTTGTCTTCACTTGCTTTTGACTATTTCCTTCTTATTTTTCAATAGTGAGTATTACCATTATGTTGTGCATCGATCATATTTTTATTGTTAATCAAGATTATCCGTTATTACTCACAAGTCCGTATACTATTGCTGTATTTTTTGTAATTACCCCATCCATGTAGCCATAGGAGGTCCCCCTGTCAGTTTCTCTGAAACTTTGGGACCTCCTGCTGTAATAACGCTAACCATGTAACTCAACTGAACTATTTAATAAACTTGACTTAAAAGCTGGAAAATGTATATACAGAGTGTTTGTCGCGTCTTTTATAATGTACTGACAAGATTTACGGTTTTTACCGATGAACCTCCGGACATTTGCCCACTGATCATCATTCACTCCGTGGATGTGCATGGCTTTTTTTTTTCAATGAAGAAGCTCGCAAGCAGGCGCTGCGGGCGTTGCGAGGTGAAAGACGGAAACGTAGGAGACCAGAGATAGGGAGGCGACGCGCATGCGCCATAGGGGTGTAAACGGCACGATAAGGAATGCCTAGAGGAAAGAGAGGGGGAGCGAGCGTAGGCTAACAGACGCTGCATGCGTCGGCGTTTCGACGTGAGGGAGTGGGAGGCGTAGGAGAGGAGAGAAAGAAAGATAGGGGGCACATTGAACGGTAAGGGTGGTCACGCTTCACAAGGATTGAATTCGACCATAAGATACTTCCCATTTAAAATATCACAGCACATCCATGGAGTTATAATAAAGAACTGAGGCGGTCAGAACTGTTATTCGAGACCAGGTAGGAGCGTAGGCCTAGCCAGTGAAATCAGCGACAACGTCCGGGCCGAGCGTCTCGTGCTTAGCACTGACAATGTGTTTGCCGAGCTTTGCATGACCCACTACGTTCATCATTACAGAGTGAATGTTGATCAGTGGGGTGAAGCGTCCATCCGTCCATCCGTCCGTGTGTCCATCCGTTCACACGTCCAGATGGACGGACGGACGCATGGAAGAACTCACTGACGGTTGGACGAACGGATGGATGGATGGAAGCATGGATGGAAGAACGGACGGACGAGCGGATGGGAGCAAGAACGGATGGAAGCATGAACGAACAGACAGGCGGACAGATGCACAGACGGACTCACGGACGAATGGACGGATGGATGGACACACAAACAGACGGATGGATGCTTCGCCCTAATCATTATCATTCCCTTCGTAGATATGCTTTGAAACCATCTAACGCCATCTAATCCTATTATTCACAAGGATGGATGGATGGATGGATGGATGGATGGATGGATGGATGGATGGATGGATGGATGGATGGATGGATGGATGGATGGATGGATGGATGGATGGATGGATGGATGGATGGATGGTTATGGCTGTACCCTTTAGATCGGGCGGTGGCTAGCGCCACCAAGCCGTAATACTTAATGAACCAAAAACTATATTTATTTTTTTCTTCAAAAAGTGAGTTTGAGAATTTGTAATTTGCAATGAAGAGTTTAATTTTCACTCGTGCTTTGACTTTAGCCACCAATCAGATAACCTCCTTCTGGTTAAGTCTACCCGCTTAAGTCTATTTTGCCGTCCCGGTCCCTAAACCCCAGTGCTTTGAAAAACTCTGCGCCATCATCCTGAACTATAGGGTGAAGCCCTTTACAGAACATCATCAAGTGTTCGGCAGTTTCTTCTTCCTCTCCATAAGCACTGCATACTGTGTCTACCCCTTCGTATTTGGCTCCATAGAGAATTTGTACTTTGCAATGAAGAGTTTGATTTTCACTCGTGCCTTGACTTAAGCCACCAATCAGATAACCTCCTTCTGGTTAAGTCTACCCGCTTAAAGTCTATTTTGCCGTCCCGGTCCCTAAACCCCAGTGCTTTGAAAAACTCTGCGCCATCATCCTGAACTACAGGGAGAAGCCCTTTACAGAACATTATCAAGTGTTCGGCAGTTTCTTCTTCCTCTCCACACGCACTGCATACTGTGTCTACCCCTTCGTATTTGGCTCGATATGTCTTAGATAGATAGATATGTGGGGTTTAACGTTCTAAAACCACCAAATGATTATGAGAGACGCCGTAGTGAAGGGCTCCAGAAATTTCGGCCCGATATGTCTTGGTTCGCAGTACTCCCGTCCTGGCCTCAAACAGTAGAGAACTACCCCGAGTATTATCATGGAGTCTTTCCTTGGCAATTTCCTGCTTAAAAGTTCGATAGATCTCTAGTGCGGACTTCTTAATCATGCCCATTCTCCACACGTCAGTCTCCGTTTCCTTCACTTTCTTCTTAACCGATAGTTCTTTTTGGTTTGGCCACCTCCTGTTTCTAAGTATTTACCAGTCAATTTCCTGGTTCGCTTCCTCCATTTTGTATCGACATTCTTCATGTAC
The DNA here is from genome assembly GCA_013436015.1 of Rhipicephalus annulatus. Taxonomy (NCBI): domain Eukaryota; kingdom Metazoa; phylum Arthropoda; class Arachnida; order Ixodida; family Ixodidae; genus Rhipicephalus; species Rhipicephalus annulatus. Next base: position 215,944 of record WOVY01004874.1, on the reverse strand, counting down.
AAGTAGCTGAAAACCTTCCTAGCCCAACGCTTCTCCCCCATTTCTCTCAATCGCTTCTCAAATTTTATCTTGCTGCTAGCTTTCCTGCCCTCAAATGATGTCCATCCGATGTCACCTTGTACTCCCTGATTTGGTGTATTCCCATGAGCACCTAAAGCAAGCCTACCTATTCCACGTTGCTTAATTTCTAATCTTGCTTGAACTTCTGATCTCATGCACAAGACCGCATTGCCGAACGTCAGCCCAGGAACCACGACCCCTTTCCATATTCCTCTCACAACATCATACCTATTGTAATTCCACAGTGCCGTATTTTTCATCACTGCTGCATTCCTGTTACCTTTAGTCGTCACGTATATTTCGTGTTCCCTCAGGTACTTGGTCCCATTGCTTATCCATACGCCTAGATATTTGTATTTATCTGTTATCTCTAGCGTGACCTCCTGTATTCTAACCTCACTACATTCGTTGTCATGGAAAATCATGACTGCTGTTTTTACTTACTGAATCTAAAGTCTAACCTATCTCCCTCATTACCGCAGATGGACATCTCTCAATCTCTGCAAATCTTCCTTGTTGTTGGCCATTAGCACTATATCATCTGCGTACATTAATGCTGGTAGTGCCTGATCAATAAGTTTTTCTTGTTTGACTAAAGAGAGGTTGAAGCCCAGTCCACTTCCCTCTAATTTGGCCTCTAATCCTTGTAGGTACATGATGAATAATAAGGGTGACAAGGGCCACCCCTGCCTAAGCCCCCGTTTTACCTCTGCAGGCTTGGATACCTGTTTTTCCCACTTTATAACTACCTTGTTACCTTTATAGATACCCTTTAAAAGATTAGTGACTACATGTTACAAGCCTAGTGTGTCCAGTATTCACCACAATTCCTCTTGAACCACGCTATCGTAGGCCACATGATATCCAAAAATGCTAGCCACAGGGGCCTGTGTTTCTTTTCTGCTATTTCTATGCACTGCGTCAGTGAGAACAGGTTTTTTTCCAACCTCCTGTGTTTCCGAAACCCATTCTGCAGTTCCCCCAGCACCCCCTCATCCTCTATCCATGCCTGCAGTCTTTCTTTTATAATCTGCATCCCCCGCCTGTAGACCACTGATGTAACTGTTATAGGACGGTGGTTGTTTAGGTCAGCTTTGTCCCCCTTTCCTTTATAGATCATGCTCATCTTGCTAAGTTTCCATCCATCGGTAACTTCACCATCGATTATTATTGTGCTCACTGCCTCTCTCAAAGCCTGCTTAGACTTCGGACCTAATGTCTTTATCAGCCTAATTGGAATGCCATCTGGGCCTGTTGATGTACTACTAGGAACCCTTTTCTCAGCCCTTTCGCACTCTTGTTGTAAAAATGGAGTCATTGCACCACTTGATTCGTCCTTGTCTATTGTGGTGCATAAAGTACTTCTTTGTTGAAATTTTTCGGTCACCCTTGTTCTTATATATTCAATAGCTTCGTCCCCTTCCAGCCTAGCACCTTGGGCTGTAGTTATAAAACTCTGCTCTAAGCTCGTCTCATTTCTTAGGGAGTTTAGATGGTTCCAAAATTTCGCAGTTGCCTTTCTATTTTTTATGTACTTCTGCCAGCCACTGAGCTCCTTTTCTTCTAATCTTTTCATTGATCAGAAGGGATGCATCCCTTCTATAGCTTAGAAAGGTTTCCCATTTTCTTTCAACATCATCTGTCGGTTCACACCGCTGCTTAGCATGTCTGTGTTCTCTAGAGGCTTCCTGACGTTTTGCTATGGCTCTCTTAACTTCCTCATCCCACCAACTTTTGGGTTTGTGTCTTCTTTCCCGGAATGACTTGTCACGCGTCTTAGCAAGCTCTAGCTCAAAGAGTCTAATTAGATTCGTGTATGCCCACACTGTCTTATTATCGTCCATGATTACTTTCTCAATTTGTTTAGTGGCTATTTCAATTTGCCTTTCTGGATAAAAATTTTCCTGTAGTTGCTCATCTTGTATCCTTCCAACTTTCACTGCTCTTCCAAAACTTAGCTTGATACGTTTGTGATCACTACCCAGACTTCTGGAGCCACCTTCATCTATGTGCATTCCCCTGAGCTTATCATACATCCTATGTGACATCAGTGCATAATCTATCGTCGACTGCAGCCTTCCTACCTCCCATGTTATTTGCCTTTCACACTTCTTGGTACTGTTGCAAATGATCAAATCAAGCCTTTCACACACATTCATGATCATTTTGCCTGTCGGGTCGGTATACCCATCTATATCTCCTGTGTGCGCATTCATATCTCCTAGTATAATTACCTCGCACTCTCTTCCTAACTCCTGAATGTCCTTTGATATACAATCTACCATTGCCTGGTTTTCCTCTCTGGCCTTTGCTCCCGTCCACAAGTACACAAAACCAAGGAGTGTCATTTGACCAGCCACTTTCCCTTTTAACCATAAATGTTCCTTGCACTTTTGCTTGACCCTTTGCCAGTCTGTACTTTTATGAATGAATGCCCCAATATCACCCCCCTTTCTGCTGCCTTCTGTTCTATTACAATATTCCCACGCGTAGTCCGGATTGTTCGGAGGTTGTTCCATGTCCCTGAGATGTGTTTCTACAAAACCGTATACCATCGGCCTCTCTTCCCTTAGCTGTTCTTCTATCTCTTCCCACTTCAGCCTGCTCCTACCGCCCTGCATGTTAATATACCCTATGTTTTAATTGGCTCGGCGCTCATGGCTACGTCTATTTATGCCCCGGACTCTACCTATCTTAGATATTGGTGCCACTTTGGAATCGTATCTGTCCATACCACCTGTCGAAGAGTCTCCCTTGTTGTTTTCCTCGTTACTAGCTATCCTGCACCCCGAAGGGCTCGCTTGCCCCCCAAAAAAGCTACTGGGCGTCCTGCAAGTCGCCAAGCAACCCCATGACCTAGCCGCCCATCGAAGTGAATTCTGTCTCGTTGAAAACCACCCCACCTATGCACCTCTCTGTTTATTTCCACCACCTCAAAGCCTTTCTCTCGACTCATCCGCCATATCTCTTGGTTTGCGTTGACAACTGCTATTTGCAGGTTGCTATCATGCACCAGTACCTCCGATATCGTGCGTATCACTACCTGTACCTTAGGAGAAGTGGCGCGCATGTCATCGACGCCTTTCGCCAGTGTGGTTGCTAGTCCTGCTGTATCTTCATTTAAGACATCGTTTAAACCGCCTGAAATTATCACGAGGTTTGTACAAGGATATATACATACAACGCCATTTATTGGGTGAGTCATAAACTACAAATGGCTACATATCACTACTACGACTACGGGGGAAGGAACGAGCCACTGCCTAAATAGCTTCCTCTTAAAAAGAAGGATTAGAGGAAGTTTAGAGACTTCTGATCGCCTTTTCGGTCTGTTTTAGCCATGGTTTCAGCTATGAAATAGCAACAATACATGTTGCTTACGAAGAAACGTTTGGTCCCTTCAAATATTACTAACACCAATACAAAAAGGTTCTTTTTTAAGCTGTGCTATAGTTAGCAAACACTCTTTTGGCTTTCGGGTAAAGGAAAGGCGCCTAACGTGAAAGACCAACGTTTATAATGTTGTACACAGCTTGAAGGGAAATTTATTCGAAATATTTTGTCACGCAGTCGGAGAAAATTGTTGAATATTGGGGGGCTACATATTACGGCTTTTTATTTAAATCTTTTTATCAACGAGCTGCGTAGCAGTTTGTTAGAGTAACCTCCTTGAGAAAAGGGTTGAAGTGAACTACTCGCTTTACTAGGTTGTCGGTGCAGCCTTTTATGGGGACACTGAACTCAAATAACAATGTATGTCTGAATGAAAGCTCAATGTATGACAACGTCTAAAACGACAATATTATGAACAGCAGTGCCCTACTTACCGAGAAATTCGGGTATATGCATGAGAACACATGCGGCACGGGTAGGACATTCGCAAAAACATACTGATCTCGTCAGACTTACCACCTACAACTATTTACTATAAATCGAACTAGCTTACTTAATGAAGAAACTTCTGTGCCTCAGGAGACGAAGTAAAATGCTGCTTGTTCATTTCTGTTTGATTCATTGAAAAAAGAACCACCAGACTTTACTATGGAGAAGGACACGAGTGGTTCAAAAGTTACATTTTCACTTGGTTAAACTAAACAGGTCTTGCTATCTATAGAGGTACAGTTGAACCAAGCATGCCTACCATCTTGGAGGCTATGGCTAGAAATAGTTGATTGACCATTGTTGCTGCGGTGGCTCCCGCTGCTTTTGCCCTGCTGCTACTAGTGTCGGTGGCCGCGCGGTAAAGCCGGGCCACTTTGTGCACGGCTACAGTGACGCAAGATAGCCACCTTGAGGCGGGGGATTTGAAGTGCACTGACGCGATGCGGACCATTAAAACGTGACTTTATTTGAAAATAAGCGCTTCCTTGGAACAAAAGTAGCTCTACATAGTTTCTGGACCACTATTTTAGCAATCAACATCGACTTATTATTTGCCTTTAGTGACCCTTTAGGGCTAGGTTTTTGTAACTCAGGTGCCATTGTAACTGGGAGAGTACCAAGTACTATATATCGTTAAACACTTCGAAACATACAGAAAAAAATAACAGAAGTAGGACTGGGAAAAGTCGTTTCAGCTCTACAAAAAAACAACACGAGAAAGAAAAGTGAGGAAAGAAAATCACACAACATGCTTGATACGAAAACGGAACGACAAAATGAAGGAAGAAAAATCAGTAGTTTTTTTTCAGACGTCCAGCATTCGTTGGACGTTGAATTTCACTGAAGCACCTGATACATCAGTTTCAGTCTTGTTTTCACTGCCGCTCCAAACTTTTCGGCAGCCCAAATTCTTATTCTCGAAGACCTTAGCGTTGTGAGAGTTGTCTCGCTTTAGCGCGAGCACTAATGCACTGGCTTGTTACTGGTGATGGGTTTATTTTTAGAACGTCTCATTGAATCTAAGTTTTAAAACCATAGAGTACTTTGTCCGCCGCGGCGGTCTAGCAGTCACGGTGGTCTAGCAGTCTAGCAGCCAAAAACACGCACACTGTTCGTATTTTTCCTCGTCAAGATATTGATGTCCTTGATGAAAAGTTTTTTTTTTAACCGCGATAAGCTTCTTTATGTGAAAGCTGCGTCACGATCGAATAAGGCCACAAAAGCTTTCGAATCGGTCAAGAACGAGCTTAGTTACAGGTGTTTGCCGTGCGCTTTAAGGAATTTCGTCCCGAGTGCCTTGGAAGCTAAGCAACAACAGTTGGCAAGGCTCAAGAAGCTACGTCAGTAGGTCTCGTGATCCTGAGTGTAGTGACGAAACACAACCACTGGCACCCATTGGGTTCCATGCGTGTGCGTGAATGTGGCTCACTGTGTAATAGTGTTTGGAGCGCAGCGCCAGCACGCGTATACGGTGGCCGCCCAAGGCAAGAAATGCGTGTGATTCAAACGCCATTCTAGATTTGTGCTGCCTGTTGGTCGATGACATCATGCCGGGTTTTTATTATGAAAATGAAAAAATAAATGAATAAATAAAATACTTGTTAACGTTGCTGGTGACGGCTACCCCTTCGCACTTTGGTGTCAAAATATACAAACCTGACATTATATATATATATATATATATATATATATATATATGTGTGTGTGTGTGTGTGTGTGTGTGTGTGTGTTTTATATTTCGACAATAAGTTGTCGCAGTATGAAATTGACCGACTACATTTGATGCTGTATATGTGATACGGAATATTCCGTATAAAGTGTACCCAGTAAATTTTTTATCATCTCAGATAAAGTTGAAAAAAATTGGGTAGGTATAAGTGAATGTGAGAAGTAGTTATTGAAGTGCTACATTTCGCAACAAAAAAAATCTGTTTTTTAAAGTGTGCTGCAAACTTTGGGCACGCAAGTTAAACTGTATCACGCGAAATAATGCATATAATATTACTGGTTTGAGTAAGTAATACGACCCAATGTTTTAAAATATTCTCAAAGCGCTACACTTTTATGAATATAATAGAGAATTCACCTATGTATTATTTTCATTCTTTGTCCCTTTGACGATAAATTGCAATATGTGGCATGTTTAGTATTTTTATGAAAAAGAAAAATTTTTTGTCAGTGATATATTCACATTTTATGCGTCATGTGCTCCTATAATTAATGAATAAACACTTTGCAAGAAAATGAATAAAAAATATTGCCACAATGCTGTAGCAAACTTGGGAAAAAACAGCAGTTTCACTATTGTTATGGCTTAATTTTCGCAATGCAACTGTCTAAGTAAACATATATATTTTAACTTGTTTCATAGTATAGTTGAATGGCATGATAAACGGTGTGTTTTAAAAGAGGACTTTTTGTTTTAAGGGAGAGAAAAAAACTCCAAGTGAACAACCACACTGTAGCAGGAAGCCTGCATTTGCCGCACCTTCACGGCATTGTACGTAGGCGCGAAGTTTCAGCGGGGCTTTTCGGCAGCAAGAAATGCATGCCATAAAACTCCTTCACTCTTGTTTTAGCAATACTGCTGTATATAACATCACAAATGGGGCAGTTGTGCTTTCTTTATGAAACAGTATCTTCCGCTTGGACCACCAAAGAGCAGGTTATTCTTAACCACTTCTTAGTCCCAAGGGACAAAATTATAATGCACTTGATAGCCTGCAATAGAGTATTCAGGTGGTATGTTTGGATTCTGACTAATAATACATAAAATTAGCAATAATTGCCGACATAAGTACAGTATATTTCATTTAAGCTGTTCTTTATGATGTTTCAGGTAAAGGCAATTGCGTGATTCCTTACTACTGGAGTGCATGTTGGAATGATGCATCCTAGACACGTTAGACATGATTCAATTTTGTGTCCATAAATGATGCTTGATCGAGTCACCCTTTCTCGAGGGAATTCAACATTTTCATCCCCTTCTCTCCTAATGTCCCGAAGGTGCCGAAAATGTTTTCGCTAACTAAAAACACATCCAGTAATGATGACATGCTTTCAAAGTTGTGGTTTGCCGGCTGCCTGCCTGAAACAGCGTACGGTCAACTTTCAGTTGTACAAACATTGGCTTACCGGCTACTTTCGAATAACGAACTTTCGGTAATCCTCTGTGTGTACGTGTGTGTTTGTGCATGGGCGGGCGTCTTTGTGCGTGTTTTGTGTACATCCTGTGCATGAATTGTACGGTTTAGCGATTTTTTGACTAGCGAATAAGGGAGCCTAATGAACGTGATAAACGGACCTGGGCTCATTTCTTAAATAAATCCAAACAGCAATCGCTGCGAAGTACGTACTTATGCGACACATTATTAACAAGCATATATATTGGTCGGTAAACTCACTCATTAAGTCGATTCACTGGTACTCAACGAGGTTCGTGTCAAGCGGTGAGTCTGATTGAGTTCGGGGGAGTAATATTTGAGTGATTCTGAGTTTAAGCGAGTTCGAAGCTCAATGTACATATCTTGAGTGAGTTAAGTGAGATCCACATTTTTCGCCGACCTGTGTTAACAAGGGCTGATGTTTTACGCGTGAAAACCATGACATTATTGTGACCAAGGAGGATTAAAAACTCCTTGATTGCGACGCACATCGCCGTCTAAGGGCTTCGTGTATTTTGCTCACCTGGAGATCTTTGACAAACACTTGAATGTTCACGGCACTGAAGCAGCCCGCCTCCATCGACTCGAAATGCGGCCACCGCAGCCGGGATTGGATCCCGCGACCTGCGGAACAGCAGTCGATATTTCTTGTGTGCACTCAATGCACGCTGCCTATGCTAGTTCTGTGCGAAAGTCTCCGAAAACTGTGTTTGAAATAAGTCTATTCCATCGCGTTACGTAGTAAACAATAGGAAACAGTGTTCATTCGATAAGACAACGCTTTTAGAGCCGCCAGCGAACGGATTGTGATGTAGGCCTGTTTTGTTCTATGTCCAGCAGTGGCATGCACCAGTTACCGCTAGCATTTTTTCGGTGTCGCTATCCATACTGGAAAAGTATTCTTCTTTCTTTGTAAGTATCAAGACTACTTTCGTAACCGAGTACTGAAGTTTATGTCGAAAACTACAAAACCGGTGACCAACTCTTCGCTTACCATTCATATATAGCATCCCTATATACAGGGTGTTTCAAGAAATGAGTCTTATATTTTTTTAAATGACATAAAAGAGGTATCTTCGTGCTACTTGCGGCGTTGCCTTTCCTGTGGCAGAAAGCACCGTACAAATTAGTAAAAACAATAATTACGGTAGTAATTATATAAACAACACAATTAACATTTTAAGAAGGGGTGATAGCCGGTCAAGTCGAAATGGGCGAATTCAAGTCCTTCTTATATGAATAGTTCATGGTCACTTCAAAATTTTCGATACGCGGCTGTAGATGCACTGTTTGGTGCGCTGCAGGTTTCGCCATCTAAATTGGCCAGATTGCATCGCTCTGCCGTGATTACCAGTGACCGCTTTTCCGAAACTTCAAAGTGGCTATGGACTATTCTAGGAAGGACTTGAATTCGCCCCCTTAACTGGACTGGCTATCACCTCTGATTAAAAAGTTAACTGCGCAAATTTTTGTAATTACCGCCATATTTAATGAATGTACCCATCTGAAGATGCCTTCTGCCACAGGAAGGCAGCAAGCACCGCAAGTAGCACACAGATACCTCCTTTCTGTGATTGTTGGAAAATATTGGACACATTTCTTGAAACATCCTGTATACTTTGACGACGAAGACCGACACCGAAGCTCTGTCAAAGGCGCGCATGCTACCCTAGCGCAGTATAGGAAGACGAGAGACAGAATAGAACAGCTGGCCCAGGATCGGCTGCCGTCTCTGTCCGATTCCTTACATTGGCCCAGTTAACGAAACACGATGTTTTATTCATTTACAATACCAAATTTAGAATTATGTACACATTGATGAAGTATATATTCAAGATAGTTATACAATGTCCTTTGTTCAAATCGTTTTTTCTTTGTATAATAAAATCTTGTAATCCGTGAAGTATCTGTCCCACAATTCACGGTTTATGTGTTGTATTTGAAAGCTGGCGAGGGCAATGTCGATACAGGTCCTTCTGGTGGTGGTGGGGCACGCGTCGGTTCCGCCAGCTTCGGCTTGCGACCGCTGTGGGCGCTTGACCGCCGCATCCCACGCCTGCTCCGCTCGAGGTTCACTTGCCACCGCTTACGTGTCGCCGCCTCTGCTTCGCGAGCCTTCCTATATCAGAGTCACGAGCTCAACTGCAGGGTCTTGACGGTGGGCCCGTGCTGCTGTTACCCTACGACCTCTTGCTGCCGCTTGAATTGCCCCCAAGGTACGTACTCTTGATGAGTGGCTGAACTAAGTGGCGCGCGTCGAGTGTGCAGCGGAATGCGCCTAATCGGAGCACAGCAGGTGTGTGTAGTGCAGCCTTGAGCGGCGGCACGCTATCTGGCGGGAAACATATGATCTCTATCAGAGCAATGCCTTTAGCGGTCGCTTCTGGAACTTTGGTTATGGTGCGGGACTTCAACCTAGCTTGACAACTTTTCGAGTCAGTTCCTTAGCATACCCGAACAATGACCTTGTTCAACCTCACCAGATATAATTATTACAGAGTAGTTTCTTTCTCGCCTCCACTATCCCTTTTGCTTCCTTCTCGCCAGCTTATTCACAAATTTATGACAATGCTCCCACCAAGCGCTTGGCCTATCGAAATTTAGCGCTTTTCCGCCACTCTATTATCTACGCTTGCTCTGTTGGAAACACGCGAAAAGAGGCAAAATCATTTCATGCAACGTAATAGCCATGCCAGACAAGGCAGAAATTGCATAGCGAAGTTGGTTTGGAGCGAATCCTCAGGTGGTTACCAAAAGAAAGCTCATTTTCTCATGACATCACGTGTAAAAGACGGCTGGCGTCATGCCAGAAGATAACATGTTCGTTAGTTTTTTTTGTACGAACGAATATGTTAGGAGATAACATGTTCGTCCTTTGTACTGGCGGCTTCTCTACAGTACTTTCATTTCTTGTTTAGGGGCCCTTGATACACGGCACTCATGTCATTTCCACTGGTAATTAAACTTGACCCGTAAAATATAATAAAAAAGTTAGTACGTGAATGTGAACTTTTTCACAAGTCATCTGTATTTAACACTCGTTCTGTGATTACCTTTAGTTTTCATAGATTTGTACTGAGGGCGCATTGGGTAAATATGTGGAAGTGTCTTGTTCACTTCGACAGTACTGGCGTTTAATTATATGAAGTGCACTTTATTATATGAAGTGTGCCGCGTCAACGACAGAGACCTTTAGCTTGTACGTATACTTATTTACGTTACAGTGTTACCAGATACCGGATAGAATCTGCGCATGCGCGGGTCTTTACGGAAGGTAAACCTTTACGTTTCCCCTCGGATTGGGTTTAAAAGTTCACTTTTCCCGCCCTATCTCGTAAATCCACCTTCGTTCGTATATAGAGACTCGTGGTATCCGCATTGCGGGGACTTGACCGTCGAGTTGAGATAAGCCGAAGTGCGAGCGCCAATAGCCATTACATCGTTTCAGTCGGATTACCAAAGCTAGAATGGCGTAGGACATAGGCGACGTAAACGTGCAAACTTCCAACAAGCTATGTGGTGCCATCTAGTGGGGCAATAGTGAACCAGGTAATCACAAAATTGTAATTGCAGAAACATCATGCATTGTACGTCTGATGCAAAAAAGTGCGCAGTGGCGTTATTAATAATGAGTTACCTTTTTAACCACTTCCACCTCAGAAACATTACGCGTAAGCCAACGTGTTCATGACTGTGATTGCACGAAGTGTCACAAGATGTCGACGCCATCGTTGCAGTAGCCTTGTATTTTTAGCCCTTTTGCGCATACGAGGATACTGTATATACGTGATAAAAGAACGTCTCGTGATTTCGCAACAATGGTGGTTCAATTATATGTAAGTTAAAAAGCAGTTTATGTGCAGTCAGCATCACCATTTATGGTTTGCGAGAACGTAAAGGTATAAGCGTTTATGTACGGACGTAAAAGTTCAGGTATAAGGAGCGAAAACGTTGAAAAATGGGGAGTTTTAGAATAGCGCACCACGAGGCCTTGCGGTGCGGTCGTTTCTACTGCGCATGCGTCCGTAACGCGAGTCGGCGTTCGCGGACCGCACGCAAAAAAAAAAAATCTGAAAATGCGTGCGGTGATGGCGGCCCGCATGTGGCCCGCAAGCGCTGGTTTCCAGACTACGTTGTCGCTGCGATCGTGCGTTGCGGATCGCAGCAGGGCAAACGCTATTCTAAAACTCATATGGCGCCCGCTACGCCCGCAACGCCCGCAGCGCTTGCAAACGCTATTCTAAAACTCCCTATTATCTGTTCCTGGTATGACGGTAAACGCAAACTGGTATCCGGTAACACGCTAACGTAAAGAAGTATGCGTACAAGCGATAACTCCCTAACGACAAAGCTGTACGTTTGTTCATTTGTTACATCAGATGATCGCCACTGTAGCAAAATAAATTGAAGATACACTGTCCATTAGGCATTCGCCACAGATGACTCGGCGGCGAAAGCCATAATCTCAATCGGGTGGGCTCGCTCGTCCCACTCACTCACTCACTCACTCACTCACTCACTCACTCACTCAAACTCACAAAACAGTGCCATAAAAGACCAGTGTGTTCTGCATTGTGGGAAGATACCTCACCGTGCTTATTGAGCACTTCAGTATTCCTCAGCAGAAAATACATTTTTTGCGAGCAGTCACCCGCAGGTATCTCCTGAAGGTCTTCAGCTGCCCCCAGAGTTCCGCCGGCGCTACCCTGGCCAACGTTTCGTCTATCTTAGGCGTAATATTCACGCGATCGACGTTGAATGGAAGTAAGGAAAAAAAAACATTCCGTATTATTAGTGGGCGCTTGTTCCTCCGGTCCAAGTCGGAATTGAACGCTGACTTTCCGGCGGTTTTTTTTTCCTAGTGCGCTATTTTGCTTTTTTCGTTATTTTGTGACAAGGATGGCACTCCGCTCGTACTCGTTATGCTGCCGTAGAATATCCCATAGGAAGACCAGCTAACGAACTCGGCTGGAAGATCGAACACTGGAAGAAGGGCGCGCGCTGGGATGGAAACAATAAGGCTGCTACCGACATCACCTCTTTCTATATGAAAAAAAAGTCATTATTACAGTTATTAGTTTATGCCGGAATATTACTGGGTGTTTCGGGTGCAATAAATACGATATTATTATGAGGCGTGCAGTGATGCAGTGCTATAAAAAATACGGTGAACCGTACTGATGCCAGTCTTTATTCATGATGAAAAATGGGAGCTCCAACAACACACACACACGCACGCACACACACACACACATACACACGCACACACACATATGCATATATATTTATTTTTATTTATTTATTTACAATACTGCTACTCTCCTTCGAGAGCGTGGCAGTTGGGCAATACAGTAATTTTTTACACAAAAAAAAAGGATGTAGACGCAAAAACATGCAAGCATAATAACAGGACATGAGGATCATATAGCCATTGAGCAGTGCAGAAGTTAAACGTTAATTATGTTATTAAAACACAATGTATGCAATAATCACAAGATACAAAGCAAGTTATAGTCACTATACAGAGCTGAAACCATGCCGAAAGGCGATAGAAATAAAATACATGATTGAAGAAAGGAACCTATGTTAGCATTGGTATCGTGAGGGAAAACATAAATGGAACAGTTGTGACAGGAATAGCAAGCACTGAAAGCATACTTCAAAAATAGCTATACTACTGTCAAAGGAACATTGAAAAAGGTGTTGCTTTAACTAACGAACAGCAGATCTGGACCGGTGCGCCTGCATGCGTATAAACTGTTATGCGCGCCCAGTTTTTTCTATCTGTGCAACAAATTCTGATAGCGATTGGGCAAGCATTGCCTTGGCGATTGGGCAATATGTGGTGAAAGAAGAACAAATACAACGAGAACAGCGTCGTGTGCGGTACACAGCGGCCAAAAACAGAGCGCGTGGAGGTGGCGGCGACGAAAACAAAGGAGAAAGAAGCCAGAAGCTGGGAGCGCGGCCGCGCACTGGGCAGATTTACAATTCACATGGAACACCACAAAATGCCTTTCCCGTCAATGTGAGATGACCCTCACAAGCTTTCACTATAGAGTTCCTCTATTAAATTTTTATCTCTAAAATCTGGGATTTTCATTAACTAACCCATGTGAAGTTTGCAATGCACCGGAAACAATAGATCACTTTCTTCTCACATGCCACCGCTTCGCCTCACTGCACCAAATAATTCTTGAGAGCCCGATTGGTAAGCTTGGATTGCCGGTTAATACATCCAGACTTTTATCGTTTGGAGCCAATCAGTTGGGTGCGGGCAGCAGTGCCATTTTGTCAGCGCTACACAAATTCATTCAGGCAACCGAATGGATACGCTGCTGGTGGTGTTGCCAGATATATCCAATTCTTTGTCCGCCTTCTTAATTCTTGCTAATTGTTTTATATATTTTGATTTATAGAATTTTTCTGCACTTTTTCACGTTTTAAAGAAAAATTATTATTGTTCTTATCTAATTTCTCTCTCTTTTTAGCAAGCGTTTTATAAAAACTTTATAATATAAGGTACAGTGTGGCCAATGCCCCTTGGGGGCTTGGTCACACCTCTAGTCTGTCTTCTAGTCGACAAGACAAGAAAAGACAGTCGGCGTTCGAGATGTGACCCATGTTTGTGAGGGCTACCCGGGACTACCGCTGAGCAGCCTCCTAACTGGCCGCGCTACTGCGACCGCTGGTGCCGGCAAACAAGCAGGCAGGCAGGCAGGCGTGCCTGCCTGCCTGCCCGCCTGCCTGCGTGCGTGTGTGCGTGCGTATACATACATACAGACAGACATACATAACATACAGACATACATACATACATACATACATACATACATACATACATACATACATACATACATACATACATACATACATACATACATACATACATACATACATACATACACACACATACATACATACATACATACATACATACATACATACATACATACATACATACATACATACATACATACATACATACATACACACACATACATACATACATACATACATACATACATACATACATACATACATACATACATACATACATACATACATACATACATACATACACACACACACACACACATACATACATACATACATACATACATACATACATACATACATACATACATACATACATACATACATACATACATACATACATACATACATACATACATACATACATACATACATACATACATACATACATACATACATACATACATACATACATACATACATACATACATACATACATACATACATACATACATACATACATACATACATACATACATACATACATACATACATACATACATACATACATACATACATACATACATGAAGTCGGAGACCCGTTACTTTCATATGTTCAAGGACGACACGCTATTGTTGCTGCGATGGCCACTTGGAGAAAATTGCCGAGTACCTTATCACTATAAAAAACTGACCGAGTAGAAAGGGTCTCTTTTTGTCCCAGAACAATATACGTCATTTGCCTCGCTTGCGCTCCTTTTTTGGAGAGAGAGAGAGGGAGGGGACTATTTATTAGAAAAACAGAGATTTTCGCTTGCGTTTTTATGTCACTGGCCTGCTGCTTTGTGTAGAAATGGAGAAGGGGACCAGAACATTTCAGATGAGAGGGAAGCAAAATATGTCAAAAAAGTAGTGACCTAGTGAGCCTCATAAAACAATTTACAATTAGAATAGCAGGTAAATCAAGACTTTCCTATGTGAGATATCTTATCATTCGAGCCTTCCGACAGAGCCAATTTCGGACGGGTAATTGACTAATGACAGGATGACCTGACGCTCCTTTTTTGGAAAAATCAGCACTGTAGGCGCTTGCCATGCACTTTGCTATAAAAAAATGTTATGTCACGCTGATAAGGTGCATGTCTTCTGTGACCTGTAAGTGTCTGGCTTGCGGTGATGATGCAAGGAAAGGAACACAACACAGACGATGACTATTGTTGTGAAACAAAAAGACACCTTTTTTACACGATCATCTCTTAGAGTGATACCTTAATTCTACCTTAGGTGACGGGAAGGCGAAAGCCACCTCATTCTTTTTTTTTCATCTGAGTCGATTGTGTGTAATCAACGGCTGTTATGCGGGCATTGAAAATGACAACAGAACCATAAGGTGGTTTTTAGACGTTAAACCCCACATATGTCAATCGAGACGACAACCGAACAAGACAACAATTTTCAGCGAGAACTAGATGCACACGGAGGGTGTATCATGCCTATTCATATATGAAAACTAGGCCAAAATGAATAATTAAGTGCAAAAAAAGGGCCCCAAAAGTCACCAGCTGTAAATCGCGCTCACCGGCAACAACTGCTATCATGGCGTCTGTGACGTCACGTGCAGCAATAAGCGATCACTTCGCTTTCTACCGCAGTTTCAGCCATGCTGACCGCTCAATTTCAGGTAGAAGCTGAAGAAAGCTCAAATACTCTCAATTTAACGCACCGTAGACCCCGGAACGGTCTAGTTCGCCGAAATGCAGACGCTCACAATTGCGAGTTACTAGTTACGTCCCGGCTTACGAGTGTACCAGTGTTCCTTGATCCCGAGGCCACTCACGAGATTGCAAAATATCTGATTATAATTTAAGGGTTCGACTAAATCCGCAAACAACTCGCCAGACTACTTGTGAATGCTCAACAATTAATATGCATCACACAGATTACGATTTAAAATTGACTGTAATGACCCTTTTAAGAGCTACTTACTTCCCCTCTGTTCTCCTCAAAAACAAAGTATTAAAAGCTGGCCAGAGTAAGAAGCTTGCCACTGCTTCCTCTCTATGTATTTTTTTTCATGAGAAACGTGATTCTATTTACTATATTAAGAAGAAGGGGGTGTGCGATGACACTTTTTCTATCCGGATGGCGAATCTAGCACGGGTTTACGCTCACAGTGGCAGTTGTGAACCATAATAAGCCTAACCAAACCAGAGCAAGGTAAACAGCGGTCCACCGCAAGCTTGAAACGTCAAGCCTCCGTTCAGGCCTAAGATGGATTTCGCCCTATAGTCGAGCCTAACATGTTTCGCATGATGAAGCCTATAAAGCGCAGCAACGTCTTCAACTGTCGCCCGCCCGAAAACTAGGAGTACTGTGCGAAGTTTTCTTGTTCGCTGAGAAAAGCGCGGAAAACAAGAACCACTGGCAAAGAAAGTTTCGAGCCGGAAAAAGAGAAGCGACGTTCGATATCGCTAAAATCACTCGAAGTAGAGTTTCAATGCGTGCAGCACGCACGCACGCATGCACACACACACACACACACACACACACACACACACACTCACACACACACACACACACACACCACACACACACACACACACACACACACACACACACACGCACGCACACACACTATCATTTCGTTGCTTCTTGTTGGTACACATTACATGGGTTTATTCTTTCCCCCATTTCCATCCTACCTAAACAACAACTTCTGTATTATTGTCAACTCAATGTTGCTTTATAATCAATAAATCACATTGTTCGACGGCAATAATATGTCATACAATGTCACGTTGCATGCCACGTATCTTCAGAGATGTGATATTACGAAAAATCCTTACAGAATATTACCATATCACCTAATTGCCCGTAATTTACGTTATTTTTCCCGTTAGTGCAACTGTTCGAGATCAATTAACGATCTTGTTGGGTTCAGAAGGATGTATAAAATTTATGCTTTCTTCAAACAAGCTGTAATAAACCTCGACATTAAAAAAATTGGAGCCCGTTCACTGCTCTGAAGATAGAAATCAGTGAAGACCGGGGAAAATTGAAAAAAAAAAGAACCCCTTGTTAAAGCCAGTGGCTGCAAGCTCTACGTCCGCGGTCTCACGTTGTTCTCGAGGTCATGCAAGCTTCAGTGCACCTTGGTAGTCTTTATGTCCCCGCTCTTCTGCCTACCATGGAACGACAAGAGCCCCTGTTATGACTAAAGGGCAACTGCGTAAAACAGCGCCAGCGCGATGTCTACGTTAGCCCCCGTATTCTAGAACGTCCCTTCACTCAAAGCTTCACCTTCCCTCAAGAAAGCCGATGGGAGCGCCGTCTCTAGGCAGGGAAAGCCACTGCATATCAGTGATAATCCGCTGCGATTTTCGAGCAGCGCATGGCGCGCCATTTTCAGCCGAGCAGCGGCGAAGTGCTCAACACTGTCAAGTGTAGGGCGAAAGTCGAGTCAAGAAGCGTTTGTGAATACGGAGGGGGGGGGGGGGTTGGGTAAGAGACACAGGGCGGCCAGAACTGGTGGTGGTGGTGGTAGTGGTTAGAAGAAAGAGGAAAAAGGCACCTAATTTCTGTATGCCTTCAGGTGAAACGGCGCAGTGCCTTATAGGGGTGGGGGGAAGGAGGGATGAAAAGAATAGAAGGAAGATAGACGAAGAAGAAGACAGGCAAGTGACAGAAGTGGGGATCCGGTCGAAGCAGTCCAAGGGCGGGGTGCCACAATGCGAGAGCTACACGGCGTCAGGAGACCGCGGAGGGCGAACCAGTCGGCGGGAGCTTCGCTGGCGTCGGAGATAGCGAGGGCACAACCATCCAGCTTGAAATCCTGCGAGCGAATCGAACTGGTGGCAAGTGACGGCGCCGATTATCGGGACTCCTTTCAAAGGTAAATGGGTGTGGACGAAAGGACGAGAAGCGCTGAGGGTCATTTTATACCCGTTGTTCCGTCCGTGTACACGATCTGACAGGATCTAGTCATGTGCCGCTTCTCTGTAAAGTAAAAAAAAAAGCTTTCAATGTTGGCCTAAGAAATTAAGAGGTCAATGCTCTTTTGCAATCGCCCAAGACAGCCCAAAGTCGAAATTCATCTTTTTTTTTTCTCTAAATCGATATATTTCCCCTCCTCCCACCCTGTATCCGAAAGCTTTCTGAATATAACGTAGTTTGGTTCTGCTACCGGGATAGCAGGCATTACCAGCATCCCTGCAACTCGATAGTGTTAAAAAGCTCCATTCGCAGAAATTCCACTGTCGGCATCGGCATCGTTGTTTGTGAGCGGAAAATCATCATCTTTGAGTGACCGAAAAAGCGAGAGAAATGAAAAGAAAATGATAAAAAGGTTGGACATTAAGGCGAAGATTAGGGGCCCCAACTTTTACATAACCACCCTGATTAGCCTGTCTTGGGCCAAACGATGATGCGTTAAATGACGTCATCACGTGTAGTCATGATAGACGTCAAAAAGAGGGCGGATGAGTGGCGTCATGTTACAGTGAGGTTCAGTCATTCATTACGTCGGCGTCGTCTTGTCTCATGACATGTTTTGGCGTGGTCACACCACTAGCAATGTTCCCGCTGTTAATAAATCGCTAGGATTTCTCAGACAACACTTGTGGTATACTCTACCAGATGTGAGACAGCTCGCATATAAGCCATTTGTCACAACGAATTTGTAGCATGCATCTTCTGTCTGGAGCCCCATGAAACGCATACCGTAATGAGCTCGAATATATTCAAAGAACCGCTTTGCTCTCACTCGCTCACAGCCCGGAGTTTATGCAGACGAATAGGCACATTTTTGTCAACGCTGCTTTGTTGTCCAATGAATATTGAAGTGCTTGCATAAAAGGCGCTGGTCTTAGGTCTGTGTGTCACGAATCTAAGTAAATTCATACAAATCAGAGCGACGTAGCCTTTGAAGAAACGAAGTTTGCCGCTAACACACCTATGGACATCTGTTGGGCCGTTTTCAACTGGATAACGGAAGGCAGCAATATTTAAAGGCGAATCGCATTGACAGCACTCCGGCCCTGATTTTTCCGCCATCCACGGGACGGCTCTCAGCTCTGCCATAGTATACTAGGTACTCTAAATCGCTAATCACTTTTTCTGAACGCATTCTTCAACAGGGACGGCTTACTGCTCTCCCATAGTTGTGTACCAAGTACTCAAAATCGGCAAACATTTCTTTAAACACTAAGACGTCATCGTGGCCCACGGGATAGTTTTAAGCCCTCCCATGGTGAAGTACCTAGTGCTCTAAATCCTTACCCACTTTTTCTACAAACACAGGTGATCTCATCAACTGTGAGGCCGAAGGGACGGCTTTCAGCTCTCCCATAGTAGAATACCGAGTACTCTATATCATTAACCACTTTTAAATGCGAAGCATCTCTTAGCGAACTTCCGCAAATTTGAGCGTATCTATCTATCTATCTATCTATCTATCTATCTATCTATCTATCTATCTATCTATCTATCTATCTAGCCGCCTACGACTTTTAACTCTCCGTGCTGTTTCGATAATGGTGTCAATACCAAACTTGGTATGGCATAACATGACAGTATCAAAAACATATTTGACTAGTCATAATACGAAAATCATGACATGTATGTCATGAATGTCATGAACATGGTCCTGCAGCTTTTGCGGTGGTTTCGTTCACATGGCTTGTTGCAAAACTGGTATGGTATGGCACGATTCCATGGTGAACACAAGTGACAGACCCTAACATGAAAATCATGATATGCATGTCATGGAACAACATGATTACATGCCACGCTCATGATGCGCTGGCGGCCGTTTCGTGAGCTTCAATCATACAAAATTTGGCATTATGGGACGTGAATTGATGACGATGGTATGATACTGGTGCAAACATGACAAAAACATGAGGTGCGTGTCATGCAACAACATGACTACATGCTACGCTCATGAGGCGCTCGCGGCCGTTTCGCTAGCGTCACATGTACCAATCTCGGTATTACGCGTCGCGAACAGACGACATAGGTAAATGACACAGAAAAAAATGATAATCACGACATGCGTGTCATGTAAGAACATGACTACATGCCACACTGATGATGCGCCCGCGGCTGTTTCGCTAGCTTCACATATGCCAAATTTGGTACTACGTGACGCCAGTAGATGACGAAGGTATGCGACTGGTGCAAACATTATTATGAGAAGCGTGTCGTGTGGGTACATGACTACATGCCACAGTCAAGGCGCCAATTCATTTCGACGTGACGGGGTGCGCGTGCTCGCCGGCGTTCATTTCGTCGCGTCACGTCGGCGTTGCCACGCCAGGTGCCGGTCCTGTCATGTACTCGCAGGCGCACGCCGCGTTGTGTTGCTTTAACGCATGCGCGTTTCAGCGCGTCCGGTGTACCTCCGTCACGCAAAGAGGGAGACGCAGTGTTGCCTGGGTAATTCATTGGCGCGAAACGCAGCATGTCGCTTTTCGCACCGGTTGCCGTCGGGCCGTGCCGACGGACGCTGGTCGCGCCTGGCGTCGGACTATAGAGTGCTCGCGTTTTGCTAACGTAGCGTCGGTGTGCCCAGCATGCATGCGCGTCAACGCTACATTGGAGTATATTGGGCCCTTCATGATGCGTTTGCGGCCGTTTTGCTAGCCACACATATACCAAATTGGGTGTTGCGTTACGTCGATGGGTGACGAAGGCATATATGACTGGTGCAAACATGATAATCATGACCCGAACACATACCATGTTCATAGCGTGCTCGCTGCCGTTTCGCTAGCTAAACATATACTAAGTTTGGCATCACGTGACGTGAATAGATGACGAAGGTAAACGAAACATTCAAACAGGATTATCATAACACGAAAATAATGTACAGCATAATTTACCTCCACCTCGTAATGTTGTGGTGATTTTAAAGTGCCATATTAACATTTCTTATTCGTGCTTCCCATATCATCAATTTCCACTTTGCATGGGATCTGCCAATTTTTTGAGGGACAAGCTCCTTATAACGGCACCCGTTCATCCCTCGTAGTTGTTGTAGTATGTAGCAAGTGTAACATTTTGACCTCCAAGGTGGTGCCGGTGAGAGATTTCTTTTGTGCGTTGTTGAACAATAAAAAATAGTGTTCAATGTACATGCCAATGAATGCTAATGGCGATTGAGAGACAGGAGCACTTGACTTTTAGTTAACGCGCATGCTGCGGTCCCTATTCAGAGCCATTGGCATGTACAATGAGCACTATCTGACAAGAAAGGGTTGCTACATTATACTTGCTGGGTGTATCCTCCTTAGTTTAGAAAGGTTTAAAGAGCGTTGTGCCGCAGTGCTATGAATACAATGAACTAGTACATACCATGAATGAACTCGAGGTGATTAAAGGTGGGAAGTAGATACGAAGTGCAAGCCGTAAGAAAGTAAAAGCCGAATTCTCCTGTCTCTCATTTCCCATTAGCAGCCATTGGCATGTACATTAAAGGACCACTCACCAGACCCCATACCAAATTTTAGTTAGACAGTGGAAGTTGTTGGGTGTTCGATGTGGAACGTTTTGCCACAAAAATTTGTCTAGTTGGTTGATTACGAGCGGAGAAAACTGGTTTTTTGAAGCGGCGCGAAACGAGGGTGAGAGGAGACGAGCTCGAAACCCTTGTCGCTCCTTCGCGTAGCCTTTCGCAAGCCAAACCTCTTCCTCACCCTCTCCGGCATCCGACCAAGAGGTGACGTGCGCATGACGTGCCCCAACAAGCCCAGCCCCCGTGTACGCGAGCGGCGTTGCTTTGTTGACCAGCGTTATTTTGTGGTCTTCTGCCTGTTTCTGCGGGATTGCTTGGAAGCGCTGGCTTAGACGCGGTATAGTTGATGAGCACAATGAGTGCGCGAACGCGTAGGAGCGTTCCACGGCGGTCGTCTGCTCAATGCGCTGACCGCGGGGACACGAACGCATGTGAAACGCTGGCACATTAGCCCCGCATCTCGTAGCATTTCCCGGGAAAATATGTAAGAAAGACGTGCACAATTTTTTATTGCGTCTCATTATTTACTTTAAGTATTATTATTCTCTTAAAGCAACAAATAGATAAACTACGCATGTTTTGTTAAAGAATTTTAGCCATGTCACGGGTATACTGTTGACAACGTCGGAGCAGAGTCGTCTATGTAGAGGACCAACGTGACCGCAGTGCTGTGTACGTAGGGCCATTCCTACGCCCACGTCATACCCTCGTTCTCTACGCTTGCGCAGGTAGAGCGGAGGGCGAGCAGCTTTCATCTTGAAATTTGACCCGTTTCCGCGGCGCGTAGCGTTGCAAATTTTGGCAGACGTGATCATGAACGCCTCGTCTACGCATTGCGCTTCTCAGCTCAGAATTGTCAAACCTGGTGAGTGGCCCTTTAAGCACTATCTGACAGGAAAAGGTTGCTACGTTATACTCGCTGGGCGTAACCTCCTTGTTTTTAGAAAGGTTTAGCGAGCGTTGGGCCGCAGGCACACCATGATTACAGTGAACTAGTGTATACCATGAACTCGATGTGGTTAAAGCTGAGAAGTAGACCCGAAGCGCAAGCCGTAGGAAAGTGTGCGTGTGCCACCTCTCGTTTAGTCCTTGGAATGTCCGCTGGATGGCGGTACTTCTATATGGGGAATTTATGATGAAAAGATGCGAGATGCTGGTACTTGGAGTGTTGAATAGATGGACGAACGGACACACAGACAGATGTATGAATGGACAAATGAACGGACGCAGGGGCGGATGCAAGGACGAACGCAGGGACGGACGCACGGACGGGCAGATGGACGCATGGACGGTCACACAGACGGACGCATGGACGGACGGAAGCAAGAACGAATGGACGGACGAATGCTTCGCCCACCTCTCCATCATTCATTCCGTGGATATGCTGGCAATTTTTTTCTAAACACCAACAGCTGAACGCCCTTTCATAGTTGAATACATCGTACAGCAATTCGCAAATGATTTATTGAAAACACGCACGACATGTATTTTTTACGACAAGGGAATGTTCTGTTTAAATGTTACTGACGTCTGTGATAACATATTTTATTAACCGCGACAAACTTCCCCATTTGAAGGTTACATCGAGATTATAGGGTCGGAAAAGTTTTCGAAGTGGTTAAGAACGAGCTTTGTTAGAGATGTTAGTCGTGTGCTTCAAGGCACTTTCGTCGAAGGTGTGTTCGAAGCTAAGCAAAGGGGAATGGCAAGGCTGAAGAAGTTACGTCAGCAGGTCTCGTGATCTTGGGTGCAGTTACGTTGAGCTTCTCGCACCTTAGTGTGTAATGTTAGCAGAGTGCAGGGAGCCTCCATGTGCTCTCGCCTCCGTTTTAGCCTGCGCGTACGGGAAGGCTCCCCAGCAGTGTGTGGAGCGCAGCGCCAGAATGTGCATGCGGCGGGGTCGCGAGGCAAGGAGTGTGTCTGATTCGAACGCCGCCCTTGATTTGTCCCGGCTTCAATAGCATCCTGCTTGCCCATTTTATTGAAATAGAAAAAAAATAAACAAAGGAGTTGTCACTGTTGCTTAGTGACCCCTGCCCTTTTGCACTTGGCTGTTGCAATATAAAGACTTTCTCTTTCTATCTATGTGTATCGGGATGAAATATTACCTTACATCACGTTCGCATATAATACAGCCGTCCAATAAACAACGCGAGTGGTGCTATTTGGCCTTGTATGGGCTGGACCAGTAATCATCCCGCTGGATGTCATGTTATATTACTAAATGAAGAAAGCAGCAATCCACCTGACTTGGACGATTTCTTGCAAAGAGCCGTGGAAGCGGGACAGACGGCAAGATACAGAATACGCCACCAACAGGTCATCGGTTCTATCCGGTACAACCAGCGACGTATAGTGAACCGCAGGGTTAGCCCAGAGACAAGGTATGAATATGCACCCCTGTGCGCCGCCGTGTACTCTCTGAAAAGCTTCTTTGCAGATACTTTGGCCCTTACGAGGTACGGCATTGTATAAGGAATGTCACCTTGATTGATATGTGGGGTTTAACGTCCCAAGACCACCATATGATTATGAGAGACTCGGTAGTGGAGGGCTGCGGAAATTTTGACCACTTGGGGATCTTTAACGTGCACCCAAACCTGAGCACACGAGCCTAAAACATTTCCGCCTCCATCGGAAATGCAGCCGCCGCAGCCGGGATTCGATAAGCAATGTCACCTACGAAGTTAAATCCGCTAGACATACGAGCCCAAGACGGCGCAATATCGCCGAGGTGGTGCACGTCGTCCGCATGAAGCCCTACTATGATCGGAAGACAAAGGCCGTCATGCAAGCATCCTTTCGATGTCTGGAGCACCAGGGCGACGCGTACAAGAAGGCGGAGAATGCCGCGATATATTGACCGTGTTCAAATAGAGCGCCCTTCACTGTATCGCACAGAGGCTGCGGTAGTACGAGCCCCTGGCCAGACCCAGCTCACACACGTCACGCGCTCGGGCTTCCATTGAGAAAAAGAAGAGGTGCTCTGATATATATATATATATATATATATATATATATATATATATATATATATATATATATATATATATATATATATATATATATATATTGTTATGGCGTTTATTAGCCGGCACACGGCGAGCATACACAATAGCGACAGTAACGGCCAAGCACGGTGTCTCAGCGCAACTGGCGTCTTTTTTTGGGTAGACCCTCTAAAAAGAACTTGAGAGTTCAACCCATTTCAGTGTTCGGAGGCTTCTCTACAATTACCCCGGAATCGAAGAGGGCCTGGCGACCTAACAGCTTGTCACTATGAGCGGGTCATAGTAAGCCTTCAGGCGCTCCACGTTGACTATGTCGCGCCCGCGACGGCGCATGTCCGAAGATTGTTCAATTGGTTCGATAAGATAGTTCACTGGAGATGTGCGCTCTATCGCACGGTAGGGACTTTCATATTTCGGAAGTAGTTTGGAAGAAAGGCCAGGTCGGGATTGAGAGCCATACAAGGGAACCAGGAAGGAACGTGGGCTCAGAAGTGGCAGAGCCATCACGAATACTCTTCTGCTGCTCTTGCTCATGCGTCGTAAAAGTCTTGGCAAGCTCGCGGCACTCTTCAGCAAGCCTGGCTGTCTCGGAAATAGGTGTACACTTAAATGGATCCGGCGTGTACGGGAGTATCGTGTCGATGGTGTGTGACGGTTGCCTTCCGTACAGCAAGATGAAAGGTGAAAAATCGGTCGTGCTCTGAGGGGCGGTGTTGTAGGCGTAGGTGACGAAGGGCAGTATAATATCTTAATTCGTGTGGTTGGCGGCGACGTAGATCGAAAGCATACAGCCGAGGGTGCGGTTAAAGCGTTCGGTGAGACCATTCGTCTGCGGGTGGTAAGCAGTAGTTTTGCGGTGGACAGAATGGCACTCAGTGAGAATGGCGTCGACGACTTCTGACAAGAAGACACGGCCTTGATCGCTCCTGGGGTGGACCGTCGCGCAGTATAATCGATGCAGTAGGAAGGACCCAACATCACGCGCAGTAGCCGCAGGGAAAGTGGCGGTTTCGGCATATCGCGTTAAATGATCTACGGCGACGATGGCCCAGCGGTTGCCAGTGGACGTCGGAGGAAGTGGTCCATACAAATCGATACCTATGCGCCCAAACGGACAGTCAGGGCAAGGTAACGGTTGCAGACCGGCTGGTGACATGTGTGCTGACGGTTTGCGGCGTTGGCAAGTGAGGCAGGAGCGAACAAACTGCTGCATGTAGCGGTACATCCCGTGCCAGAAGTAGCGTTGTCGAATGCGATGGTAGGTTTTGAATACTCCAGAATGCGCGCATTGCGGATCAGAATGGAAGAATTCACATATCTCCGACCGCAGACTGCGGGGTATCACGAGTAACCACTGCCGGCTATCGGCGTCGTAATTGCGTCGGTGTAGGGGGCCGTCACGAATGGCGAAATGGTGAGCTCGACGACGCAAGGCACGCGTGGATGGCGTTGCGGACGGATCAGAGAGCAAGTCGATCAGTGAGGCGATCCAATTATCCTTTCTCTGTTCGGTAGCGATGATGTCAATATCAATGGCAGAAACAGCAACCGAGGATACTGAGCAGAGCACGTCATCTTCAGGCAGAGGGGAGCGCAAGAGGGCGTCCGTGTCAGCATGCTGGCGTCCGTTGCGGTACAGCCCGCAGATGTCGTAGTCTTGTAAGCGAAGAGCCCAACGGGCGAAACGGCCTGAGGGATCCTTCAATGATGACAGCCAGTATAGTGCATGATGGTCGGTGACGTCATCGAATGGGAGACCATACACATAAGGTCGAAACTTTGTAAGTGCCCAGACGATCGCCAAGCACTCTTTTTCCGTGACGGTGTAGTTTGTATCGGCTCTCGTGAGCGTGCGGCTTGCATATGCCACGACATATTCAGAGAATCCGGGTTTGCGCTGCGCCAGGACAGCGCAGAGGCCTACACCGCTGGCGTCCGTGTGCACTTCCATTGGGGCCGTAGGGTCGTAGTGGCGTAGAATGGGAGGAGACGTCAACAAATGGCGGAGCTTCGCGAACGCGTCGTCGCACTCCGGCGACCACGAATTGAGGGGCCCGTTACTTCCAAGGAGCTTCGTCAGCGGTGATATGATCATGGCAAAGTTTTGTATGAAGCGTCAGAAGCATGAGCACAGACGCACGAAACTACGCAGTTCTTTGGCGGACGCAGGTTCGGGAAATTCGGCCACGGCCCGAAGCTTGGCTGGGTCAGGAAGAATACCATCCTTGGACACGACGTACCCTAGGATGGCGAATTTGAGTGCTGCAAAGCGGCACTTCTTCAGATTTATTTGCAAGCCGGCATTGCTCACACGTGCTAAAACTTCTTTCAGATGTTGACGATGTGTAGAGAAATCTGGAGCGAAGACAACAACGTTATCGAGGTAACACAAGCACGTGTGCCATTTCAAGTTGCGCAGAACGGTGTCCATCATGCGCTCAAAGGTCACAGGTGCATTACACGGACCAAACGGCATGACGTTGAATTCGTACAAGCCGTCGGGTGTGATGAAGGCAGTCCTCGGTCGAGCGTCATCAGCCATGGGTACTTGCCGGTACCCCGAGCGCTGATCAATAGAAGAAAAAAAATTGGGCTCCGTGAAGGCTGTCAATTCGCGTCATCGATGCACGGCAGGGGGTAAACATCCTTGCGAGTGATCTTATTGAGCCGTCTGTAGTCCACACAGAACCGCACAAAACCATCTTTCTTTGCAAGAAGAACAATAGAAGACGCCCATGAACTGTCCGAGGGCCGAATAACGTCGCGTCGGAGCATATCGTCAACCTGGTCGTTAATTTTCCGACGTTCAGCACGCGAAACGCGGTATGGACGTTGCCGTAATGATGGATGGGCGCCAGTGTCGATACGATGCGTAACAGTGGACGCGCGACCGAGAGAACTTCGCCCGACATCGAAAGAAGAACCTTATTCTCGCAACAGGTCCAGAAGCTGCGAACGCTGTACTGACGTAAAATTGTCTTCAGAGTAGGGGCCAAATACCTCAAGAGATGATGGATCAGAAGTGGAAACAGCACTGATGGTGCATGAATTGGGACAACGCAAGTCTTCGGGTACGTCCAGGACTTGTGCGTCGTCGACTAGTTCCACTCTGCCAAGACATTCCCCTCGAACCAGGGTAACAGTGTGCGGGGATGGGTTGGTCACAAAAATAGCGGCGTTGCCCTGGGTGATTTGCATGGTCGCGAAAGGTACTAGCAACTCTTTCCTTCTGGAAGCACGGTCGAATGGCGAAACGATTGCAATTGTATTGGAGACCGATAAACCCATCGTCGAGCTTGGAGGCACTGTGGTATCCCAGCACCTCAACCAATTTGTTATGGCGTTTATTAGCCAGCACACAGCGAGCATACACAATAGCGGCAGTAACGGCCAAGCACGGACTCTCAGCACGAGCGGCGTCCTATGTGACTGGTGCAAGCATGATTTGTCACGAAGCTATGTGACTGGTGCAAGCATGATAATCATGAGATGCGTGTCATGTAACAACACGACTACATGCCACGCTAATGATGCGCTGGCGGCCGTTTCGCTAGCTTCACTTATACCAAATTTGGTAGGATGGGACGTGAATGGATGATGATGGTATGATACCGGTGCAAATATGATAAACATGAGATGCGTGTCATGTAACATGACTACATGCCACGCTCATGATGCGCTCGCGGCCGTTTCGCTAGTTTCACGTGTACCAAACTCGGTATTACGCGACGCCAACGGGCGACATAGGTAAATGACACATACAAACATGATAATAATGTCTGTCATGTAACAACCTGACTACATGCCACACTCATGTTGCGCTCACGGCCGTTTCGCTAGCTTCACACATGCCAAATTTGTTACCTCGTAACGGCAATGGATGACGAAGGTATGTGACTATATTATGGTGCAAACATGATAATCACCAGATCTGTGTCATGTGAGAACATGACTACGTGCCACAGTCAAGGCGCCATTACATTTCGACGTGACGTGGTGTGCGTGCTCGCCGGTGTTCATTTCGACGCGTCAAGCCGGCGTTGCGACGGCAGGCGCTGGTCCTGCTATTACTCGCAGGCACGTGTTGCGCTGCGTTGCTTTGACGCATGCGCGTTTCAGCGCGTCCGGCGTCCCTCCGTGATGAAAAGAGGGAGACCCAGTGATGTCTGGGTAACGCATCGACACGAAATGCAGCATGTCGCATTTCGCACCGGTTGCCGTCGGGCTGTGCCGACGGACGCTGGTCGCGCCGGTCACGCCTGGCACCACACTATAGAGCGCTCGCGTTTTGCTAACGTAGCGTCGCTATGCACAGCGTGCGCGCGCGTCCACGCTACATTGGAGTATATTGGGCCCTTCATGATGCGCTCGTGGCCGTTTTGCTAGCTCCACATATACCAAATTTGGTGTTATGTGACGTCAATGGATGACGAAATATATGACTGGTGCAAGCATAAAAATTCCTGACACGCATGTCATGTAAGAACATGATAACAGACCACGCTCATAGCATGCTCGTGGCCGTTTACCTAGCTCCACATATACTAAATTTAGTATCAATGTGACGTGAATTGATGACGAAGGTAAAAGACACATCCGAACATGATAATCATGACACGGAAGTCATGTATGGCATCATTTACCTCCACCTAGTAACGTTGTGCTGATGTTAAAATGACATATCAACCTTCATCATTCGTGCTTCGAATATCATCGATTCCCACTGTACATGGAATCTGCCATTTTTATGTTAGGGTCGGTCGCTTGCATTCGGCATGCAATCATGTCATACCATACCAGTTTTGCAACATGCCATGTGAACGAATCCACCGCAAGTGCTGCAGGACCACGAAATGTAAATCATGGCAATCTTGACGTACATGTCTTAATTTTCAAGTTATGACTATCCAAATGTAATCTTCATACAGTCATGTTATGCCATACCAAGTTTGGTATCGATACCATTCTCGAAACGGCCAGGAGAGCTAAATGTCGTAGGCGGCTAGACAGATAGATACGCTCAAACTCGCCTAAGTTTGCTAAGAAACGCTTCGCATTAAAAAAAATCAGTATGCTGATGAACTGCGCCGCGGTTGGATGTGTGTCACGTCTCACAATGTCGTTTTGTTGACGCACATCGCAGCCCTCAGCGCTTATGTCGGAAGTTACGTGCGGACGTCGCTATAGTTTTACCCATAATGTCGACATCAGCGTACCTGTGTTTACAAACATGGAATGGGTCTATATATCATGATTTCTGAGTTGAGACTGCGTTTATTCAAACCAATGGCTCAGCAGCAAACGGACTGCCTGAGACAGCATGCTCACACCCGATGATGATTGTGGTGACACCCAGTGAAGATGAGGAGAAAGACCCAGACGTATGATGATTAATATGATAGTGTATATGTGAGAAGAAGCGCATAACAAATGCCCACACGAATTCCCCCCACATGAAAGGGGCCAACCTGGCCATAGCAAGGCAATGTGACCGAGAACGTCGCGTGAAAGGCTTCATGCGAGACACGTGCACGATCTCGGTTGTGCGGTGACGGCGGTCTATTGGATCAAGTGGGGTCACACGATAATAAGCGGGCGAAGTCTGCTCGATAACTATGTAAGGCCCAATGGAGTGTGGCTCAAACTTGTCACTCAGACCAGGTGTACGAATAGGTGTGAACAGAAGCACCTCGTCACCAGGTCGGAAGAATACAATGCGATGGATGGGGTGCGTCATAAATAACTTTTCGATCTTGCTGTCGCGCTTCCATGTTGATGCGAGCACGATCGCGACGCCGGGCTAGTCTTGAAATGTATTCTTCGCTGAAAGACGGAGACGAGTTGACGTCTGTGTTGAAAAAAGAAACGTCGAGGAAGAAAGTAGGGGAACGTCCATAAACGAGGTAGAATGGTGAATATCCGGTGGTGCGTTGAACAGCCGTATTGTAGGCAAAAGTGAGGAATGGGAGAAGGGTATCCCAGTTTTTTGTGGTCTGGACTGATGTAGACGGCTATCGTATCAGTAAGAGTACGGTAAAATCTCTCGGTGAGACCGTTGGTATGAGGGTGGTAGCTTAAAACTGTCTTGTGTGTTATTCCATAGGCACGCAATTCTTCATTTAGCATAGGAAGGGTCAGGCGGGACCAAAGGGAAGTTGAGAGAAGAAGCGGCAGTGACCGACGCATACGATGGTAGCGGCAACGTCATGTTTACTTCGCTGGGAGGCGTGGCAGCGACCTGCGCGTAGGTTCGTATGGGCCTTGACGGGGGGACTGGACGTGAGCAGGAAAGTACACAGATGACAGTTCCTCCCTAATAATGTCGCGCAATGCCGCTCCAGTAGACTGAGGAGAACACGGTGAAGAAGGTGAGAAACCCATGTCCTGCAACTCTTCACGTATTATGTCTCTTGTGAGGTCACGAAGAGGTCTGTTAGTCGTGAAATAATGTTCGCCAAAGTCTGGTTGTAGAAGAACCGAGTCCAGAGTATCGAGGCACTGACGTGTCGTGACAGCGTCGGTGATGGTAGCCCGGTTCTGACCAACCAAGGCATTGAAGGCAACAGGGCCTATACGCTTCATAGTGTGGCGTACTTTGTCGGACTCCGGCATAGATGAAATGGCACGCCGACAGAGCGCAAGAACGTTCTCAATGTACGACGTGTACGACTCACCGGAATGTTGTTGGTGAGTGTCGAGCGTTCTCTTCGCGACTGTGGATCGATTTGCCGGTGTGCCGAAAATGTGACGGAGCTGCTGCTCGAAGGTCGCCCAGTCGGGTATGTCGATGATGTGGTTAAAATACCATGTCTTCGCCACACCGGTCAAGTAGAAAGAGACGTAACGGAGCTTGGCGCTGTCGTCCCAGTGATTAGCAACACTCACGCGGCTGTACTCATCGAGCCAGTCCTCCACGTCATAGAGTTTCTTAATGTACACTAGAGGGAACTCTGGCGCTAGTGTCTATGGGAGCTGCAACACACGGTGCTTCAGCGGGATGATGGGTTCACCGTTTGCGCGTCACAACCTTATTCTTTTAGGCTTAACATTTCGAATCATGTCACTAAGTTCAAAAGGGTTCGTTTTTTCTTTCAAAACAAAACCGTAACCAGCAATAAACGAAACCTAAAGTACGATTCGCCACTAAAGTACGAAGCCGAAAGTACGAAGACTAGGCAAATGTGTGTACTACCCATCATTCCCATGGTCGCTGAATGATCGCAGCGCCAGAGTGCCCTCTAGTTAAGTTTGGGAAACTCTATGCTCAGCGTCTTCGCCGCGAATACCGGCGAAGAGAGGTGGTCACGCTAGTGGCTGTGTACGTAAACAAGAGGCACGGTTGAAGACGGCGGCGGGGGGGGGGGGGTGGCAATAGCGCTGGCAGGCTCGTTCTGTGACATTCTGCCTGACAGTGGACAAACGGCGGCCTGAACAAAGCTCCAGGGCGTCGAGCGAGGTGAAAGATGACGGAGGACCGAAAATACACCTCCACCACGTATGACGTCTGGGTTGAGACAGCGTTTATTCAGCCCGAGGGCCCTGCAGCGGATGGGCAGTCTGAGGTAGAGCGCGTTCACACTCAATGATGTTGTGGTGATATGATAATGATTATGATAATGCATATATGAGAAAAGCGCATAACGAATGCCCACAGTATATACATATATGTACTACATATACGTGAATGGCGATGGCGGCAACGGCAAAAAAAAACAGCCGAGTATGTCTATATAATTGCTATCGCAATAAAAGAGCATTGTTGCGCATTGAAAAACAGTATGACTGTAAAGTCAAACACATGTTATATTTATGCTTTTTCCTTTCGGTCGATGGTTTTGATGGTTCGAGGAATGCTAGATCACTGGTCTCCTCTCGGTAGCAGGTGCTTCAAATTGTGCTGACTGTACGCTGGCCCCTGAAAAACATTTTTTTTCATACTAAGCACTACCTTAGCATAAAACAAGTGCTATGAGATAGTTTTAATGTCGCGGAAAATTAACTACGCCTTACTATTTGTCTTCACTTTCTATTCATGCAACCAATATTAGATACGTTCAATTTCACCAGCGTAACGGGCGGAATTATCTGCATTCGAAGCGGCTGTTAGGCTGAATGAACGTCTAAAAGCCAAATGAGCAGAAAGGGTCTGTTTTTGTCAAGCGATCTTATTTCCTTGAGGAAGCCATCAATAGCCATTTCACGGCCTTTCATTTCCTGTTCCGCCTCCGGAAGCAATACATCTGCGGCGAACACGTTTCTGTTTGAATTCGAACTCGATATTTCTTGCCGCTGTTGTCTTTATTCAGGGGGTCATCTTTGAACCTAATAGTTTTTTTCTTTCTTTTTTTATCGAAGCGAATTTCGAAGTGCTCCCTTCTGCATATATTTCTTTAGGTGCACTCAGACTATCGAGCTGAACTTCCTTCGTTTTACGTGCTGTGGTTCGCCACATTATGACAATCTCGGTAATGTTCGCGTGATATACTGGCCAACGTAACCAAAATGCTCTAACCCCCTATTTAGCTCGAAATAACCTATTCAAGTATCTGTTTTGTGCGCTCATTGTGATTGACTTCAACAAGTTGCCCTTTATTAATGTCAATAAAATTTGGGGAGACGTCGGTGCGTAGGTGTGACTCCGATCGCTCCATTTACGTAATAATTTTCATCATGACATTATAAATATTGATAAAGCAATACAAGATTTAGGCACGAAAATTTCATTCACATAACAATGCTGCGACGCCACAAATAATGGTCAAAAATAATTATATTGATCACACGTCTCAGATATATGCCTTAGTGTCTATTGAACGAACGAATAATTCACCTTCCTATCGTTTTATTGTTCATTTTTTCCACTACCATTGTCGAAAGCAGCATTTTTTAGCTTTGCGGTTGGAGGCCTAAAAGTGCATGATTCAACTTGTGGTAATAATGCACATTTTTTTTTAACACAATGCTGTATTGTACTCCTCCTGCACGAGATTCATGTTTACCATGCGTACTAAACAAATAAAATAAACGTACGTAGTTCATCAAAGAAGCAATGCTTATTATGGCGAAGACGACGCCGGCCGTCAAGATGGTACATGTAGTTCAAAAGTTCTCCTTGAGACGGTTACCATGCCTTGCATGTTGAATAGAAAGTGAATCAGTGATTTATCATTTCTAAAAAAAGGTGAGACAACTTTCTTCGAGATTCATTGGGCAACGATATTCATTATTTACTTTTATTACTGCAAAGCCGGAATAGGGGACTCTGCCCTAGTGCAGATGAGCATCTGGAAGTAGCATAAATTTGTAGCCGAAACGAACTTCATTATGCATTGCACTTGTTGAGAGCTCAGTTCGTTAACTTGCTCAAGTTTTGCGCGGCGCACCATTCTTCTGCGAATGCTTACCGCCTTTAATTTACTCTCGCTAATCCGCTGTAGCGAGCAATTTTGAATGAATAAATTAGTAAGTGAATGAGTTAATAAAGTGACTCTAACGCAAGCATGAGAGTGTGAAATCTGCACTTACTGTGCAGTAAGTTTTCATTAAATTCTTATATATATATATATATATATATATATATATATATATATATATATATATATATATATATATATAT
This sequence comes from Rhipicephalus annulatus, assembly GCA_013436015.1. NCBI lineage: Eukaryota > Metazoa > Arthropoda > Arachnida > Ixodida > Ixodidae > Rhipicephalus > Rhipicephalus annulatus. The sequence goes on along the minus strand of WOVY01004874.1, from coordinate 181,921 downwards.
ATATATATATATATATATATATATATATATATGCGCGTTCAGAAGCGACTGAAGAACATGCGAAAATGTTTGTTGCTCTGTCAGGAAAGAAAGAACGTACGTACTCGTGGTATACCCAGTGACAAATGCGACCAGTTTTCCCAGGGTATATACCGGAGGGCTGCATGGTACAACTTTGTCCGTTTTGAATTTAATAAGTGTGCCCTGTGACACGGATACAGAAATTCGTTCCTCCGCTTCTTCTGTTCATGTGTTCTGCGATGGCTTCGATACGCAAGTAGAAACACCGAAACTGACGTCACTTGAATGGAGAACCGACCTTCTGCTCTCGTTTTTCGTATCAGTAGCGACGCTATGGCCATGTGACAGTGACATCGTCGGTGGCTGTGATTGGCTTCGCATGCCAAGTCGCTGCTGACACCCGTGCTCTCCCAGCTGAGCCACGAAATCATGCTCAAAAATCACAAAGAAAAAGCCTTTTATACATAATGAGATATGTAAAAAAATCTCCTTTTTACGGCACCACTATAAGGTACCCGTTCCTGTGTTGGGCGTCATCGGCGTCGTCATAAACGGCAGAGCGAATGAAAACAAAAGAAATGAATTGCGAAGCACAGGAGAGGATGGAAGACAGTAATAGCGAGAAGAGCGCGAGGAAGAAGAAACGACAGTGCAAAGACGACAAAACTACGTTGCCGTGTACCACCCCTTAATTTCTACTTGAACAGGTCTGGTCTGGTGCCATCCTCTCTGCGCTCAAACTGTAATGAACCTGGAAATATTGACCAATTTTTTTCTCACATGCCACCGTTTTAAAATAAAAAAGTGTTTCAAACTTTCATTTAAAAAAAACTAGAAAGGTCATTTACTACTCCTAATATTCTGTCCTTTGGGGCTGCTTCATTAGGACTCAGCGACTGGAACATCTGCGGGGCTGTCTGCGAATTCCTATGTGGCACAAGAAAATTACCTTGCTAAGCCATTGATCAGCTCTCGGTTTTTGGCAAGCCAATCAAACATTTATTACTTAAATATTAAACTGTAATGACTTAATCTTCAGAAGAATTTCATATAACGATTACAACTCAGTTATTCAAAAAATCTATTATTTATTTTCTTTCACTTTTTCCCCATTGTTCAAAAATAATCCCGCCAAGTAAAAACAAAGTAATCCTATTACCGCAGCCTGGATAAGCTTAAGGTATTGACACACATTAACCGACGGCTTTTGGCCAATTCCATTTAGTGGGTGAGAGCCACGACAAAGGATCAAGCAAGCAAGCAAGCAATGTTCCGCGACTGCCACCTGTGAAACAACAGTAGTGCGCCATCACGTGGTCGACGAAGATGCCATGTCTTGGGTGCGTGGCGAGGACGTACACCATTTCCATATAACAGCAACAAAAAATCACAGCATATCCACGGAGTGCATGATGATGAGTGCATGGGTTGAAGCATCCCTCAGTCCGTCTGCGCTTCCGTCCGCCCGTTCGTTCTTGCTTCCGTCCATATGTGCGTCCGTTCATGCGTCTGTTTGTGCGTCCGTTCTTGCGTCTCTCCGTGCGTCTGTGCCTGCGTTTGTCAGTTCGTTCGTGCGTCCGTTCATTCGTCCGTTCGTGCAGTTGTCCGTGTGACAATCCATCCGTCCGTCCATACGTGCATCTGTCTGCCGTCCATCTAGCGAACACTACAAGTACCGTCATCTCGCACCTTTTCATCATATATTCATCACATAGAAGTACCGACATCCAGCGGAGATTCCAAGGACTGAACGAGAGGTGGCACCACTGGACTAGAGGAGTGGCACGCACGCACTCTCTCACGGCCTACGCTTAGTGTCTATTCCCCACCTTTCTCCGCCGCTAGTTCATGGTACTGCGGCCCAACCATTGCTAAACCTTGCTGAAACGAAGGAGGTTACCCCCAGCGAGTTAGACGTGGCAACCCTTTCTGGTCAGATAGTGCTGGAAGTGCGTCCTTCTGATATGTTTTTTTGTCAGCATCAAATTTACGGCAAATTTTATTAGAGATTAAGTCACGGATACTCGTCTCTGTAGGTTATTTCATCAGAAACAACTAATTTTCATTTATAATTAACGTGCGCGGGTTTTCGCCTCAATTCAACAGAGTGCGCGCGTGCCTCTCCTCTAGTGCTGTCGAGGGGGCTACCTACTACTGCGACGCACTACTACTACTACGCACATCGCAGACACACGAACCACGGCATAAGGAACTTCACCCCTAAAAAATCGCCGTATGAACAGAGGTCTGTCTGCGGTGGCTGTTGTGGAGGAACGCGCCCACGCGCTGCTTTCCACGGTCTCCATGTCAGCGAAGCAGTCGTCTCAACTTATCGTGAAATGAAAACACCAGAACAGCTGCGCTCGGAATCCGCGTTAGGCAGTGTGGTAATGTCGGGGAAAAGCAAACAACTGCGACACGGCACTAGATGCACTGCACAACGGCTTGTAAAGGCCACCTCGAGATAAGGCTTCTTGTGGCGATTGCAAGCCGGCATGCTAGTGATACCACTGGCAGTGCGAATAGCGCAAGACGCGTTTCCAAGTCTTTTGCTCGTCTTGGAATAGCAGCCACTTCTGTTGGCCCGCCCCAACATTTATTACACTCTAAAAAAAGAGCGAATAAAAAGGGTGCCTTCTTGTCCCAAAACAATAATCGTGATATATATTGCGTTCCATCCTTGCGCTATCGCCCCGCGCCCGGTACATTCCGGTCATGATCGACATGCCCATTATCAGAGTTACATTGCATTCTCGATAGGAAAGTGGCCAGCGCCGAGCTTTCAAGAAAGGAAGCGCACGCAAGCGTGATGACGAATATTGTTGCAGAACAAAAAGACACCCTTTTTACTCGAGATTTTTTTAGAGTGTAGATGCAAAGAAGCTTTTTCACTCTGTGTGTGATGCCGTACGTACGTGCGTCTGTACTAACGTGCCGCAACGCATTCCCCTCGCCGCATGCGTTGGAGCCGTGCCAAGTAGGCCACGCCGCAGCTGCACGTTAACGTCACGCTCCCCTCGCATGCTTCCCTGGCAGGTGGGCGCTGACGACACTCTCTCCCTCACCCGCAGCACGCTCGCCGCAACGCCCGCAGGTGCCGGCTCCTTCGCCCGCTCGCTGCACACTTCACTCTCGCTTTACCCTCTACACCACCCGCAACGGTCGACCGCAAGTCGAGTTGAAAGGCTCTCTTGCCTTGTATATCTGCGACGAAACTTACACGAAACCAAACCCACCTCTCATGTCTTTGCACTTTAAACAAACATTAGGAAGCTTTAGAATAATGTTTGCAAGTGCTGCGGGCGTTGCGGGCATAGCGGGCGTCATATGAGCTTTAGAATAGCGTTTGCTGCACCTAGGGAAAAGTCTAGGGGCTTCCGCCCTGACTGCAAACCTAAATGCACGGAAGCTACACACAGCACTTCGCGCACTTCGTGGGCCGTGATCACGACATGCTATTTCGGATTTTCTGCGGTCGGGACGCGAACGCGAACGCCGACTCGCGTTACGACGCATGCGCAGCGGCAGCGACCGCAAGGGCTCGCGGTGGGCTATTCTAAAACTCCCTTATTCATTCGAGTAAACGTTCGTTTACTACACCAAGTTTCCTCAAACCGTTCTTTCAGCACCCGCGTCGACACCCGTTTCAACCGGGTCAACGCCGTGCGTACCACTGTTGCTTCACGTTCCATCAGGTTTCTCTTCGTGTAGATGGTCCATAATTTCAAATATTCACGTTATCTTTGTATTCAATGGCCAAACGAGCCAACTGCTATAAAAGGCATTTGAAAGAAGGCTGGATGTTTCTTTGAATAGCTGTAAGTTATCAAAAAGTGGCGCCATTTTACTATAGCTGAATCTGAAACATGTCACCAAACTTGATATTGTTTAACGCTTTCCAGCAGTCAGGAGCAAAAGTAAGGGCTGCTGCAGTATATGAAAGCGATCCATTTATTATGTATGCGCATTTTCTTTGACTGCGTTAGAATTTCTGTTTGCAGGACAAACAGTTCCTATTGTGCATTTGAATGTATATTAGAACATATTAGCAATGTCTTGAGAACAAAAAGTGTAACATATGATTGACATATGATTGTCGTTTTTGAATGTATGCTTCTTTCAGAAATAAAATTCTCTACCAGATGCCGACCAAGACCTCCTCAGTGAAGCGTCGGAGGCTGTGATCTCCTAGCCGGACCGGGTCGAGGAGCGTCAATTCGTCGCTTGAGCCCGGCGGGCAGTCCAAGCCAGAGGGTTCCTGAAACAAGGAACCCTCCCACATTCACTCACAAGCTTAATTCAAGAAATGTTTTCCCTCTCTTATAAACAGGGATAGCTCACTGCTCACCCGTAGTTGAGTACAAAATACTCGAAATCGTTGAATCCCTTTTCTAAACATGCAATTTTTCTTCTGATCAGTTCGTGTTTTTGTGTCAACCCGGCCACATCGAGTTCCGTCTCCACGGGGCTTTATGCTCTCCCATAGTAGAGTACCGAGTACCTCAACTCATTGACAGCAGGAAACATCGGCCTAACGCGTTTCGTACACTCTGTAGGACAGCTCGTAAGGCTCTCCCATGGTAGAGTACATCGTACTCTGAATCGTCAAGCATTTTTTCTAAACACATTTCTTGCCGGGACAGCTTACCACTCACTTATAACAGAGTGCATAGTACTCCGAATTGTTGAACATTTCTTTAAAAAATCGTACATGACAAGACAAAACCATCCAAGACATGCGTCTGTAAACACTAAAGCCACTTAAACAGAACTTTCTGGTGGTGGTCTGTAACGCAGCTTGAATCATTCGCCATATTTCTTTAACACTATATGTCATAGTTAAGAGGTGGCAGTACACTTATGCACTACCTAAAAAAACATCGAACCACAACAAATGGAAATGATTTATGAAATATGTCCCGGTATCTCCAACGCACGTTTCTACAAATAAAGGCGCTTTCAGTGCAATGAAAATGAGCTTCGAAGGCCACCAAGCAGTAAGACATGAAGCATTCTACCTATAGTGAATATGAATAGTAACGCAGTGCCCTAAGTTTGCAGCACCACCCTAGGTAGTTTAGTGGTTTCAGTGCTGCACGAGGGTTTCCTGAAGGTCAGAGGGGACATATTTCAATGAAGGCGAAATGGTAAGGGCCGACGTTCTTAGGTGCACGTTAATGAACTTCAGATGCTCAATTTCCGGAGCCATCAACTAAAGCGTCCCTAATAGTGAAATTGTGTTTTTACAGATAACTTAATATATTTTGTGCGAATGCCCACGATACTGCTCGCAGACAGTGACTCTGCAATTCACTAGACGAACTGGACAACCAGACTTTTCAGGAAGAAAGCATCCTGCGCTACCGACAGGACTTTATGTCGCGCAAGAAGGCTGTGTATAGGTGCTCCTGCACTTCTTGCGTTCAACCAGCCTCTCTAAACAACTGTGATTCTACAAATTCTACGACGTCTGCATAGAAACTACAAAAAGAACCGACACAAAACAAGACATTGCATGCATCGCAGGTCACTGAATACTGCTACAGGAAAAACGCAGTCCAAAGTACCGTAGCGGTCAAAATTCCATCAGCTGTAGACTACACAGGGTAAGAAGTGAAAGCGCCGCGCGAGCTCTTCTAATCAAAGTTCACATATGCAGTCCAACTCCCTTATAACGAAATATTGTGTACATCAAACACTTGTTATATTGTCATAAATACATTTTCAATACATAAGATATTATGCATATCGGATAATCCATAATAAAAACTCTTATAAGATCGTTTTCAGAATTTATTTATTGGGGTCAGACCGTACACTAAATGTGACAAGCACCGTACGTTGTAAACAAAGCCCACAGGATATCTCGGGAATTTGTCTAAGAGGCTGAAAGCAAAAGCAATATTTTTTCTGGAAAGGCAAAGCAACGTGGTGTTCTTCTGCCTCCGAGATCAGAGGAATGAGAAGCTTTGTGCAAATCATGTGATCTCACACTGCCTCCATGATCGGCCGACATTTGGCCAAGAAACTACGTCAGTTATGACGTAAACACACCCCAGCCCTTGATAAGGGGTCATAGTGAAATCACGATCACTTCATCGTCACGTCAGAACAATTGTGGGCTTGTGACGATTTGACGATGCCATGGGGTGACATGATTGCATGATACTTGCATCGGTCGTGTTGACCACGCCGATACCAATGGTTATTTTTCGCGTTTACTGAGAGATCTGATGCTTTCGGCACAAAATGTCTTTAGTTTTATATATAGCGATTGATGCCTTGACGCAATTATCTAGCCTCGACACAATCCGCATACAAAATCACCCAGCCTTTCCAGTTCCAGAAAGGTAGCTCTTTTTCTTTATTGATATGATATATAATGAGATGTTGGCGCACAAGTATGGCGCCGGTTGAGTGAAAGTTAAGCACGTATCTTAAAAGAAAACTTACGAAACAGTACACGGAACATATAACACTCGAGCACACATACGTAAAAATAGATATGCACATATCACAACACAATGATAAGCAAATGTTCAAAAGTGAACGATTGAAGTCTCTGTTAATGTCCCTCCTCAATATTTGATCCAACCAGCACAAAAAAAGCAGAGCACACGTCTGGTCTTTATGAAAATGTATCCGCTCGCGTGTACAAAGCAGTCGACACGCCATTCACTTCAACACACACATATGATGGGTGTGATATGATACTGCTCATAATAAGTACAGTCGAGTACATAATTTTAGAGACCACGGGAGCGCGTGCCGAGGCGCGTCGCTGCGCCTTCTGGCGGCTGCACGGCTCTGTGCGGGAGCGCGTGTATACTGCGCACACTCGTCCCATACCATCCAGCAGCCTGCCCTTTCGCTCGTTTCAACGGCACGCATCTCGAAACAATGCGGACGGTGCAAGGTGTCACTTCTGCAGTCGCAGTGAAGACAATAAAAAAGCCGAGCGCTAATGTGACGACAGCACCTCATTTGCGGATTTCGGCGTGCTGCACATAGTGCGCGTTACTCCTAGGCGATCCGCGGCGTGATCACATTGTGAATGTCGAGTTAGGCAATCAATAAGCTCAGCCAGCAGTGTTGCCTTTTGCGCTCTTATTCGCCGAACTAACGCACGTAGTAATACTCGGTCCAAATATCACGTGTCTTGAATGGGCCGTTCAAGGATAGTTGTTTCGTGTACCAGCATGACAGGAGCCCGATTCACTCTTCTCGCAGTGTGAAATCTTTGCTTGAGGGCCTTGCTGTTCGCACGTTGGAATGGCCACCTGTAGGAGCGGACCTGAACCCCATTGAAAACGTCTGGGGTCTCGTGAAACGCCGACTTGTGGCGCGGAATCTTGGAAGTTCAACGAAGGAGACTCTATTCGCAGCCATACAGGAGGAGTGGGAGGCACTTCGTTCACGCCCCCAGATCGTGACCGCGCTTTACAATTGGATGCCATCTCGTGAGGCGCAAGTGATTGCGCCGATGGGCGCTTGATTAAATGCTGAAAGTAGTGATCTTTCCTGGATAGCAGTTATAGCTATCGTTTTCTTTTTTTTCAGGCTTATAAGAATAAACTGTTTATTTATCGCGTTTCCTGGCCATTCATTCAGAACGCGCGATATTCAGTGATTTACGCATGCATACCACTGCACGCGCGATATTCGCACCAAGAAATGGAGCTGGCATAACGTCTCCGAGACAGAGCACAAAATTCATCACTGCAAGTTGAGCATATCACACAACTCCGTTTGAGAAAATCTGAGAAACTGCATGTTTTCCGCGCTGCATCAAGGAAGAAAGCATATTGCATGGCGCGCTCGAGCCATGCTATTACATTAGAGGCATTTTCGCCGCTATATTATCGCTCGCGAGTACCGGTGCTTGCACAGCGTTTGCAGAAGTGATACCTTGCGCCGTCCGCATCGTTTTGAGATGCGCGCCGTTGAAACTAGCGAAAGGGCAGGCTGCCGGGTGATGTGGGACGAGCGTGCGCAGTACGCGCTCCCGGACAGAGCCGTGCAGCCGCCAGAAGGCGCAGCGGCGCGCCTCGGCACGTGCTCCCGTGGTCTCTAAAATTATGCACTCGACTGTACATGTGTTATGCAAATGAAACTATGTTATTTCTTAGTACTTGTCAGCGATTCCGCTGTCTGGCGGCATGTTTCGTTTCTTCTCATGACTGGAAAGGGTGGTTGTCGAGTCTCTGCTATAACAAGGCTGCTGGAAGTCGCTCGTGGAACACCTCGGCAGACACGCAGTCCCCTAGCTAATAGTCTATGAAGTCGCTCCTCTGAAATGTGGGAAACGCCACGTAAAACTGCTGCAGAATATGCATTTTTTGTCGTATTAAAGCATTGTGAACAGCGAGCATGGATGATACAGATCCGCCCCATGATGTCCCAGCAATTCTGCGGAGTATATTCACTTGCGTATTTACCTCGTTTTCAAGTTTTCTTATGTGAGGTGACTATGATAGCTGCCTATCAAGTATTACTCCGAGAAACCGATGCTGTGGCACAGTCATCAATGGTTCTCCTTGTAAATTGAAATTGAAGTTGTTGTTTTTTTAACTTCTTACGAAAGGCAGCACTCCTTAAACATGCTAGCGCTGTTTAAGGGGTCCATGCCATGGCCATTCAAGGATTTGTGGCTTTCAGTGAAAAACAAAAGTAGAGGGTCTGTTATGTCTATTCAGATAAGAAAAGTGTGCCGTAAAAGAAGAGAATATTTCAGTGCAAAACAGGCCCTAGAAGTCGCTCGCAGTAAATCCCGTGCACCGCTGGTCACGGACATGTTGCCATGGTGCTTGTGACCTCACGTGCAGCTATGAGTGACACCATCGTATTCTAAACACAGTTTGAACCACCACAAATTGTTCATTTCAGACAGAAGAAAACTAAAGTATCTCGAATTCAGGCACAACTGACCGCGGAGCTATATCATACGCTGGAATAAAGACGCTCGCACAATAAGCTGCTCCATATGTCAGGGCTCGCAAGTGGGTCAGTGTTGCCCGACTGTCGGGGCACACGCCTGTTTATAAAAATATTCAGTTATGAATGAACTGCTCAATCAAACTCGACGAAATCTCGCCAGTTTGTTTCGGAATGCACAAGGATTAAGCCTCACAACACTAATTACAATCGAAAAGTGTGTGCCCTGGATTCTTTAGTTACCCTTAATTAACGAATGACACAATGACACATAATGACCATTGTCTGCGCACACGAACAAACAACGCAGTTTCCCAGTTCGTACTCTGCGAACATTGCATGCAACCGGCACAGGCTTACGCTGACTGCACTGTGCCGTCGTTTTGTTGTCGTCTCATTTGTCGTTGTTTTGTTCTCGCGCTATAACTATCGTCATACCATACTAACTAGCCCAAGCTGCCACACTTCTAAGTTGCACCCCTAAACTTTGGGTATCGTCTGGTTTTGTGTGCGTACCATTCTACACGCAAACTCACTCGCTTGTATCAAGCAGCCAACCGATTTCGCCACGGTCTCCGGGCAACTCTTCTTCTCCGACCAGCCTTCACTAAACTCGTGTCTCGAACGTCGAACGAACGACAGACTTTTTTTTTTCGTAAAATTCATTCCGCTTCGACGAACGCTTCTAACCCTTTGCTTTGAACTCCCAGAGGAGGAAGCAGGCATGCTTAAACGGCAATGAACCGCGATTCAAATCGAAGCCAGTGCTCATTCACCGTTGCGAGCGTGTTTGTGTGTATACGCTTTCTTTAAATCGTACGAGCCCTCACTTGGGAAACGTGTAGCAAGGAGTCATTTCTTCTGGCGGCTAGCTCAAAGCGCCATTAGAGGCTGTGGCAGTTTCTGTGTCTGATGAAAGCGCTGTCGTTGTAGGCATGCACTGAAAGGCCGTGCCGAATGTTTGTTTGCTCTTTCTCAGTCGTTGTTTATGGTTCGCTGAACTTTGAGACGGAAAGTCGTTAAAAGTTGGTTTCTTTTTACGCTCCGGTAGCCAGTGAACGAACTTTGTCGTTGAATGGCAGGAGGCAAGCGGAGCGTCGTAAATCAGTTTGGAAGTGTAACACGCGTGAAATGGAACACCGAGCACAGGGCGCGAGTTTTTCATCGCACCGCGTTTCATTGTTCACTTTATCTCTAAATGAACGGGAAATAACGGTTTATGTTGTCACGCGCCGCGTGATGCAAGGATTTTTTTTTCTTTCTTGCAATCCCCAATTTTCGCCCGATCAAATGCTTTTAAATATAGTTTTTTTCCTAGAACTGTCGATGACTGGAATTGTTTGCCGTGTGACATCTTTCATTCTAATAAGTTTCTTTGTGACCTTGAGTGTCACCTTCTTTCTTAACCTTTTGTTTCTTTTGTATTGTTGTCTGTTGTTTTCTACAATTACGTTTTGATGTATCCACTCCTGCTTGGGCCAGCACATTGGCCTGCAGTATTGTGAAATAATAAAACATAATAATATTAATCAAATACAATCTAGACGCTCACTGTGCAATGTAATGCGAACAACATGTAATATTAAAGAACTTTGATTACACTTAAGGGTTTGGTGTCACGTCTACAGCCCTTGTACGTGGGTGTTTTCATACACCACAAGCATGGGAATGCGGTGAGCAGGATTGGGAATGAAAACCATAGCCTCTCACTCAGCCCCTCAAAACCGCTTACGCGGAACCGCAAAAGTGGTTACAAAACAAAAATCAAAATTGATGCGCCGACATAAAGCGCGGGTAATTTTCGGTAACCTATGTCGGACGATATCACCAATATTCTGTCTTCTAAAACTTTTCGCGCTGATTTTGTACTTGTTTGCGTAAATCTTCACAAAAGAAATTCTGACTATCTGACAAAGAAATGCACTAGAAGACTAGAATTCATGGTTACCATACAGCATGTAGCAATAAGTTCAAGAATGAATAAGAAGAAGAAAAAGAACAAAAACAACCATGTGCGTAGCGAAGTCTTGTACTATATTATTCCGAAGGCGCAGGCTGTCACATACCATCGCCTACGACGAACTCTGTATCGAATCTGCATCGCGTTTCGCTAAGACAGTGACATCTTCATTCCCACAGCGACGACAAAGCACAGCATTCATCTTGGCAGGCATGCGAGGTATGCATGAGTGTGAGAGTCGCGAACATCCACCGCTAGGCGAAAGCTTCGACCGAAATCTCTGATGTTTTTAGCTTGCCGCACATGCAATGCAATATCAAGACACTTTTTTTCTGGAGAAACAGAGAGCCCGGCCCAGGTTCAATAGACGAGCTTGTGCGTGGGATAAAAGAAACAGGCGTTATAGATTGAAGCACGAACCCTATTTTGTTTCCAGCCCATCGAAGTTGAAAGCAATGTGAATGTTTCGGCATCAACAGATGGCTCCGGCAACACACTTCAGTGCCCAGGTTCGTCTCACATTGGGTTGACTCTAATATAACTCGAGAAAACGTCGTCGAACAAGTAATGTGCATGTCATTTTCTTTCATGTTTCACGAGTTTTCGTCGCTTCGAGTCCTTCTTCTGACCCCGCACCGTACTTGTGGGCTGTTTATATACCAGATTTCTTAGATCGCTATATTTTGCACATAGTAGCAAACACGCTAACTAAACAAACACTTATTTAATCAAGTAGGAAACAGAATAACAGGCACGAAGCTGGAAAACTTGTGTGGGGCATCACGCAAAAAAAAAAAAAGGCAGATCCCACGTACAGTGGGAATCAATGTTATGCAAAGCACGAATGAGAAAGATTTATATGTCACTTTAAAATTAGCAGGATGTAACGAGGAGGAGAGAAATGAAATCCGTGCATTACTTCCGTGTCATGATTATTATGTTTCAGTGCGTCGTTTACCTTCTTCTTCTATTCACGTCGCGTAATACCAACTTTATGTGTATGTGGAACAAGCGAAACGACCACGAGCACGTTCTGAGCGCGGTAAATTGTCATGTTCTTACATGACACGCCGGTCAGGATTATCATGCTTGCACCAGTCATGTACTTTCGTCATCCATTCACGTCGTGGAACACCAGATTTGGTGTATGTGGAGCTAGCAAAACGGCCGCGAGCGCATCATGAAGGGCCCGATATACTCAAACGTAGCAGTGAGCACGCGCACGCTGAGCACAGAGACGCTACATTAGCGGAACGCGAGCACTCTTTAGTGTGACACCAAGCACGACCGGCGCGACTAGCGACCGTCGGCGCGGCCCGATGGCAACCGACGCGAAATGCGAAATGCACCGATGCGTTAGCCGGACAACACTGCAAGCGTCTCCCTCTTTTCGTGACCGAGGGACGCTGGATGCGCTGAAACGCGCATGCGTCAAAGCAACGCAACGCGGTGCGCACCTGCGAGTATATGACAGGACCGGCGCTTGGCGTGTCGACGCCGGCGTGACGCGACGAAATGAACGCTGGTGAGCACGCGCACTGCGTCATGTCAAAATGTATTGGTGCATTCACTGTGGCGTGTAGTCATGTTCTCACATCTCACGCATCTGCCAGCTTAGTAAAGAAAAGAAAGCAATAAAGCTGTTGACTGAAACAAATCCCATCGGGTGTCCCGATGATTGCGTCGTGATGCTCGGCGCAGTACCGGCAGTAAAACTGTGTATCATAATGTTTATTTTGAAATTTCTACTTAAAGGAATAATGCGATGCCACTGTAGACGATGTAATCATCCCTCAAAAAGTGTTGCAGACATGCGGCAATACCAAAATGTTTTTTTTCTTGTCCATCTGTAAATTGAACCCACCTGTGCTCCTCCGCCTCAGCAGTTCCATGTAGTGAAGAGGAGCCTGTGTAGGGTTTGTGTCAGCTGATGCGTCGCGCGGTGGCGGTGACTGCGAATGCATGAATAACATAAGGATAATGAGCAACGGAGGCGAAGCAACAGCAACAGAGCTGATGATTGATATGTGGGGTTTAACGTCCCAAAACCAACATATGATTATGATATACGCCGTAGTGGAGGGCTGCAGAAATTTCGACCACCTGGGGTTCTTTAGCGTGCACACAAATCTGAGCACACGGGCCTACAACATTTCCGCCTCCATCGGAAATGCAGCCGCCGCAGCCGGGATTCGATCCCATGACCTGCTGGTCAGCGGCCGAGTACCTTAGCCACTAGACCAACGTGGCGGGGCAACAGCAACAAGAGCAATGAATTGATACTAAGGAGAGTAAGTGATTCGAATGAAATAGCCATGTTAGCCACACTGTTCACTGACGGATTTTACAGCGACGCTGTCTTCATGTACTCTGTACTGGTGCTGCTGCCACCCCAACCGCCACCGCAGCATCACCAACAGAAGCAACAAGTCGTCACGGTGAGTGTAGAACGGACACCATCATGACCATTAGCGACACTGAGTAAATCTCCCACGTTTAAATGCGCAGACATATATCCAATAAAGGTGATCGGAGGATGATCCCCGCTATAGCTCAGTTGTGAAGGTCGTCGGTGGCAAGTTCGAATGCTGCACGTGGTAATTTACCTTTTGGTCCACTTTGATTCCTTCCCATTTTTATCACGAGTACTAAAACTAGCAAACGGTATACTTCCTCTGGCATTCTTGTCTGGTATATATATTGTTGTTTCGAGAAAAAAAGAAAAAGAAACAAACCCTACGAAAGCCTCGTTTTGCTCAGTCTTGTAATCAGTAAATATAACTTACAAAGCAATTATAATGAGCAATAATACCAAGGACATAAATTTTATTTCTGCACGCATAAGTATATTTGTTCGGGGTTGAAATAGTTCACATATTTGAAACCAGCGTTCACTAGTTCTTGTTTCAGTACATGCTTTCGATACTGAAAGAGTACCTCGTGGTAGGGTTTGTTGGATGGCTATAGATACTGTAGAAGGGCTAGTCAGCCAAATGCTGCGTGTCTCTCATCATCCGTCTAGAGAGCTAATATGCGTTTCCTTCTTTCCTAAGGAATGGTACTCGACATCGTTAAACACTTTTCCTAAACACAGGAAAACAGATTTAACTCATTTCACGAATAGTTGATTTAACCAACATCGTGAGCAAAGTATAAAAGTCCACCTGAAACTGCATCCGTAGAGGCCGTACATAAACATCCTCATTATGGTCATCAGTCCAACTACGCCCTCTGCAGGACAGAGGCCTCTTCCATGATGTGTCAATAAACCTGGTCTTGCGCTTTCTGCTGCCAAGTTAAGCCTGCGAACTTCTTAATCTCATCAGCCGACCTTCGTGCGTTTGCCTTTTCTGGGAATCTAGTCAGTTACCCCTAATGAGCAGCAATTGTCCTGCCTACGTGCCCAGCCCATGCTCTTTTCTTCTTTTTTTTGAACTATGCTATCCTAAGCCCCGGTTTGTTACCTGAACCACTCTTCTCTTTTCTTGTCTCTTAAGATCGCACCTATCATTTCCCTTTCCATCGCTCACTGCGTCGTCATCAATTAAGCGGAACCCTCCTTGTAAGCTTCCAGGTTTGCGCTCCACCAGTAAGTACTGGCAAGATGCAGCTGTTATACACCTTCCTCTGGAAGGTTAGTGGTGGATTTCGAGTCCTGATTTCAAAATGCTTGCCGAATGTGCTCCACCCCATCTTTATTCTTCTAGCTGTCTCACTCTCATAGTTAGGTTACGCGGTTAGTACCTGTCCTTAGTAGACATATTGCCTTACAACTTCCAGCGTTTCTTGCACCTATCGCAAAGCGCTGGTTTATGTCTAGACTGTTGCACATTAGTTAGTTTTTATGCATAATGATTTTCAGGCCTATTCTTTTGCTTTCCGTGTCCAGTTTGCCAATAATGAGCTGTAATTCATCGCCTGAGTTATCCATCAATGCAATGTAATGAGCGAATTGCAGGTTATTACTCTCCAATAAATCTTATTCCGAATCAAGAGCCCTGAAAACCTCCTGTAAACACGCGGTAAATAGCAATGAATAGAAAGTTGAAGCTACAGTTAAAACTATCGGTTTTGCAAAAGCGCAAGCACTTTCTTCGAGAGCGAAATGTGAGTGCTCGGTTAAAAAACAATTCCTGTGTGATAGTGAGAGATATCGGCTTCGACACGCTGGTTCCGCACGTATGTTTTATAGCATTATTCTGCAACGTTTCGATCAACTGACAAAAAAATACACCTCAGTCACCTTCCTTCGGCATGCTACGGATGACAACAACTCTCATGTTACGTCCAGGAACTGCAGATTTTTTTCTCGCATATATACAAGAAACCAGTCTCTTCATCATGCATGTTAAAAGCAGAAACGCTTCCCATCATCTGGAAAATTTGAATCGTATAAATTGCAACTATTTACTCGATAGCGTGATTGACGGTGAAAGGACACATCTATCACCTAACCTCTTAGTAATAAATATCTTCTATTATTTCACGAATACGTTCATTCATATGTTTGCTCACTAGGGCAGCGTCTTGAACTATCGGTTTACACCTGCAGTCTGTTGACTTCCGAGCAAAGGGGCCTCCCTGGCCTTTCTAGCATGGATGCTAGCAATTTCATAATGAAATGCGTTATTTCGACATGTTTCTATACACAATAAAAGCTATACAATGTGGCCTTTTGTCAACTAGATTGATCATAGAAAAAACCGAGAGCGATTTGACTTTTCTTCATTGACAATGTACAGAATAAAATTAAACGAATGACAACATACATTTTTTATACTTTGTTTTCAGACAATCTACCGAATACAATAGGTTAATAAACATATGCTTTCTAAGGTTTTGTTTAGAGACAATTTACAATATATAACTCAACAAAAAATAAGAAAATCTTCTTAAACTTTCATTTATAAACAATGTAAATAATAAAATTACACAAGAAGTTACATGGAACTTGTAGACTTTCCTCAAAAGATTTCCGGTAGCTTTTATTTAGACAAAATACTAAATCTACATAAAAAGAAATTTCACTACAAGTCAAAAGACATCCTATGAACTGCCTAAATCTACTTATTTTTGTAAGGGTAGTAGAGGCATATGTATGTAGAGACATACTGTCTTAATCACTGGTATATTAGAGAAATACGCCTGATTAATCACAGATGACTTCAACATTTTCATACGTGCGTGTATGAGGTGAATCTTTTATGCTTTTTGTGTTCTTACCTGTGTTGTTTATGGAAAATCAGCATGCGCACACTGGTGCTTGAAACTCCTTTGCGAACTGCCTTTAGACAGGCTTGATATCGGGAAAGAAATCTCGGTAATATTTATTTATTTATTTTTATTTATTAGAATACCCTCAGGGCCCGTAGGGCATTACAGAGGGGGTGGGTACAACATTTATAACACACAAGAAAAAAAAGACAAAATAAAGAAACAAGTGTCAGATGCGCAAATCAGGAAGGCAACATAAGTCAACTAAAGATGTATAAGTAAGAATTCAAGCACATACAAGACAAAGATAGATAATGGAAACTGCGCATAGTTACAAGCATTGCTGAGAAATTGCAGTCTTGAATAACAAAGGGTCTGTTATTGTTACAACGGAAGAGGGAAGGTGGTTCCAATTGGCGGCTGTTTTCGGTAAGAAGGCTGCTGAAAAGAATTTGGTGCGGCAAAACGGAATGGCAACCTTATGCTGGCGATCAATGCGCGATGAGTGGTATGACGGTTGTGAAATGAGGTCTC
Organism: Rhipicephalus annulatus; assembly: GCA_013436015.1. Classification (NCBI taxonomy): domain Eukaryota; kingdom Metazoa; phylum Arthropoda; class Arachnida; order Ixodida; family Ixodidae; genus Rhipicephalus; species Rhipicephalus annulatus. The sequence goes on along the minus strand of WOVY01004874.1, from coordinate 165,258 downwards.
GCTTCATTGATGGATTGTGAAAAAATATCTTATGAAAAAAATGCAGTCGCGCCAGTTTCCTCCGGACAGTTAAATTGGGCAGGTCAAGGTTAGATTTCATTTCTGATATGCTAGCAGTACGGGAATAATTAGAACAAATGAACCGAACTGAGCGGTTCTGAACAGATTCTAACGCGTTGATTAAATTTTGCTGCACGGGATCCCATATAGCGGACGCGTACTCAAGCTTTGGGCGAATTAGTGATCGGTATAATAGAATTTTGAGGGACAGCGGAGCGCGAGAAAAGTTGCGGCGTAAGTATCCTAGCGTTCGGTTAGCGTTATTACAGATGTAGGTAACATGCGTGTGCCAAGATAGATTGTTGGTAATGTAAACGCCGAAGTACTTATATGAAGAGACATGCTGGAGGGAACGGCGTTAATTCTGTAGGTACAGAGGGGAGAAATAGATCGCCGGGTTATTGACATGCATTTAGATTTGTTAGAGTTGAGAGTCATAAGCCATTTATTGCACCAGGTTGAGACAGTGTCAAGGTCTGACTGTAGAAATTTATTATCAGATTCATTGTTTATTTCGCGGTAAATTACACAATCATCTACAAATAACCTTATAGCGGAGTTAATGCTGTCTGGGAGATCATTGATATATATAAGGAAACGTAAAGGGCCTAATACGGAACCTTGGGGTACGCCGGATGTTACTTTAGAAAAAGGTGAGTTATAGCCATTAGTTGTTACAAACTGAGTGCGATTAGTCAGAAAGCATTCAATCCATTTAAGAATGTTCGGGTCGATGTTTAAGGCACTAATTTTCAGGAGGAGTAATTGGTGAGTTACTTTATCGAAAGCTTTTTGAAAGTCAAGAAAAATGCAATGCACAAGTGAGCCGCGATCTAAAGCCGAGTAATAATATGAGTAATATGAGTAATATGAGTAATATGAGTAATAAAGCGTTTTATAACAGTAAAGGAACAACCAGTTGTCCCACAATGCGATTTAAAAGGTTCTGAAAGGCCGCTCTTGCAACATTGTGTGTGACAGTGCTCCGCATAAGGCTGAGGCATGGCGGTTTTTTTGCCAAGACAGCACAAGGTCGGAAAGGCCTTTCTCCTGACGTTGCATGCCACCCCGGTGTCATCAACTTCAAAGCAGAAATTGAGAATCTACACATTTAAAACATTGTAATGTCTACTGGGGCCTAAAAGGAAAAAAAGAGCGATCCCCAGCAGGACTTTTAGGGGTGAAGCTCCTTAAAGCGGCACCCGTTCGTCCCTCGTAGTAGTGCGTAATATATTTTACGCTTTGACCTGCAAGGTAGTACCGGTGCGAAATTTCTCCTGTGCGTTGTTGATTGATTTGTGGGGTTTAACGTCCCAAAACCACCATTTGATTATGAGAGACGCCGTAGTGGAGGACTCCGGAAATTTTGACCACCTGGGGTTCTTTAACGTGCACCTAAATCTGAGTACACGGGCCTACAACATTTCCGCCTCCATCGGAAATGCAGCCGCTGCAGCCGGGAATCGAACCCGCGACCTGCGGGTTAGCAGCCGAGTACCTTAGCCACTAGACCACCGCGGCAGGGCCTCCTGTGCGTTGTTGAACGATAAAAAAACTTACAGCGTGCGCGTTGACTAAAAGCCGACTTCTCCTGTCTCTCATTCCCCAATAGCAGCTATTGGCATGCACATTGAGCCCTATCTGACAAGAAAGGGTTGCTACGTTATACTCGCTGAGCATAACCACCTTGGTTTTAGAAAGGTTCAGCGAGCCGCAGTGCCACGAATACAGTGAACTAGTATATACCATGAAATCGAGGTGGTTAAAGGTGGGAAGTAGACACGAAGCGAAAGCCGTAAGAAAGTGTCCGCGTGACACCTCTCGTTCAGTCCTTGGAATGTCCGCTGGATGGCGGTGCTTCTATATGCGGAATATATGATGAAAAAATATGGGATGGTGGTACTTGAAGTGTTGACTAGATGGACGAACGGACACGCAGACAAATGCATGGACGGACGCATGGATGGCTGCACGGACGGATGGACGCATGAACGAACGCAGGGACGTATGCATAGAAGAACTCAGGGACGGACGCACAGATGAACGTGCGGACACACGAACAGACGCACGCACGGACAAGCAGACGGACGCACGGATGATCACACAGACAGACGCATGGACAGACGGAAGCAAGAACGAATGGACGGACGGATGCTTCGCCCCACTCTCCATCATTCACCCCGTGGATATGCCGCATTTTTTTAATTTTTCTCATATACAGTCTGTAATTGCTTTCACGAGCATCACCTTGCTTCTTTATTTTGACCATGGCCTCATGCGCCCACGTCTCTCCTTAATTCTGCAAATTCGACGAGCCAGGAATAGTGGTGCCTCGACTGCGTGTACCATCCATTGATTACATCGTGATGAATGAGCCCAGCGCCACCCATGCCATTTCCGCGAAAATCTCTCGGGAGTTCGATGTCGACGACACGTGATCCGCGTGTGTTCATCGACTCCGTGGGTTCAACGATCGCCTCGTGCATAGGAGTACACGTACCAATTCCGAAGTTCGTCGCAATACGATGACAAGAGGGGGCGTTGGGGGGGGGGGAGTTTGACAGGAGTCGTTCTGTTGCGGTTTCCGTGAACAAACGTGGGTGTCTAGGAGAAAACAACAACAAAAAACGAAGAACCCTACTGCGTTTCCCCAAGGAAAGCTAGTTGTCTGTTTAAGCGTAGGGGAAGCACGTTATTCTGGAAACAAGCGAAGATGTTTACATGCTAAGAAAGAAGCGAGTGTAGATCGAGAAGAATTAGCGTACATTCGTTCAAATCTTTCTTTTCCCTAGTCGCCCTTTGTCACACAGGTCCCGTTAATTAGGGAGGCAATCGCCGGGCTAATTCCAAGAGCCGAAGTATCGGCCCCCCGAACCGCACCACGAAAGCGTGGACAATTTAGAAGTGGTCCTTTTTGGCGCGCCAGCGGACGCCGGCTGTGGCCCAAAGAACAAGTCAGAGCCGAGAGTTGATAAACAAACAAATTATATTCTCAATAATGGCAGATCGAAAACAATACACAAAAATGCACACTCCACAATAGTTGCATACAATATGTCACCAATCAAACCAATCAATCAACGTACTACACAATACAATCAGCCACACTTGAAACAACGGACACGGACAACAATACGCACTACAATGCAGTCGCATGCATTGAACAACCAAGACACTTAAAGACTAAAGAGATAGAAAACCTATTCAGTCCAAAGTTCTTGGAACCAAAGTCTAGATGATACTCTTCCGAGAATCACTCACTCAAAGTCGAGCGTTGTTGTCGTTCCGCAGCCCTCGAAGTTTCTCTTCCAGGAAACCTCCCGTCTTCAATTGGCCACTCTTCAAACTTCAACTTCTTCGCCGGAACACGTCGGCTTCACACACGCAGCTGTTGCCCCGCGTCTTCGCTCGATAGCGGTAAACACACGCTCTTGCCTGTAGCCCGAGCCTTCACCCCTCAGGTGGAAATCCTCTTCATCTCCGGCTTCGTCCCTACGGACCAAAACCTTCGCCGACTACACGGCGGAATCTCTACGCGCTCTGGCGCTCACTTCCGTCTCCTCCTGATCTCTCATCTCGGCTGCTCGGTTAAATACCTTGCGCGCGACATTCCAGACGCTTCTCGTCATTTCGTCAGCGCGATACGCAGCGAAAGCTGGGGAGAGGTGCGAGACGGTTCGACTGCCCTCCCCGGAGGATGATTCAACTCGGTATGACCCCGCCCCGTTCGTTCTAGAAAAATCGCGGGCTTGCTGGGCCGCCAATGCGGGGTGAGGAGGTTCGTCTGCGACGCCACGCTTCCGCGGGGAGAGCGCGCGCCCGGGGAGCCTTGGATGTTTGTTTTCTCTTTTTTTTCTTTTTTGACCTCGCGGCGTTTCTCCCGCCCGTTGTCGCAAGAATTTGGCGGCGCGCTCTTTTTTTTAGCGCTCGTTCTGTGACACTGGCCCCCACTTTAAGAATATTATCTCATAATATTCAAAACCCCACAGACGAGCGCAAACAGTCACCAGACACTCTCACAGAGTGTAACACCATCAGTCGCTCATGACACTTCACATTCACACTAGATCACTTATTACAATTGTACATTGTAATTCAATTACACAACACGTGAAAACACAACCACAAGCACATGAGTACAACACTCCACCACACATTCCCAATAATACAAATGTACAAAGTTCTCTCATTACAACAATGGTCCAATACTATACATCACATCACAGCACAACACTTCGACACTTGTGACACAGGATAACACAACATTAACACAACATATGGCACTCAACACTGCCAAACACATTCTGCTTTGACCTCAGCACTTATCCTGTGTACTTTGAGCAGCGCTTGCGCCCCTTTTTGCGGTGCTCGCTCGATCTCTTCTTGTGCTTCCACATTCTTTTTCGGCGAGCCCTTTTCAACGACGATATCTGAGGCGTCGTCTCAGCCATCGTTGTCTCTTCCGACACCGTTAATGCGTCATTACATTCGACGGGTCCTGTCTGTTTATTTACCCGCTTGATCATGCCTCTACATCTTGCCCGGCTGGCCAACTCCGTCTCCTTTACATTGTCGGTCGGTTGAGATCGTGCCGACGTAAGTCCGGTTGCTCGGCCCGTGTACTTATTCGACACGATCGTCTTCTCCTTCGCTGTCTCTTGCGCCGCAGCTTCACCTTGGGCTCTAGTGAGATCCGTCACGGGATGCTCCTCCACTGTATCTCGCGGCCGCTGTGTTAGCGAGGGCTCTATCTTCGGGTCTTCTCCCAAACATTCTGGATCACTTGGCCCTCGCGCCCCGTCGATGTTTCCGATGACAAGGTCGTAAAGGGGGGTCGTCATACATAGAGCGGTAACCTTCTCGCTGAAGTACGGGGTTTCCACCTCAATCTCTGCTTCGGGAAGCATCCGAACTGTACGGTCAATTAAGCAAACCAGTTTCGTTTTGCCTGTTAACTCACTTTCCCGTACCAAATCTCTCCGCACGATAACAGTGGAGCTACCGGTATCTCTTAACACCGTAATCTTTTTGTCCGCAACTTTTCCAGGCAGCGTTGGCATTCCTTTCGTAACACCGGTTGGCTGTTTTGACATTACAGCACCCACAATAGGAATTTTCTCCCCATTTTTCAACTCTACGAATCCATCGGTGACGGCATTATCACCGGATTTCGGTGCTGCTTGCACACATGATACCTGGTGAGTTTGACTCGCTCCGTTTCGACAAGCGTCTACTTTGTGCCCAGTCTGACCACACTTGAAACATTTTACTGCCGTAGGGCTCGTAAAGATCATTCGACAGTTTTTCGCGCGATGACCCACTCGGTTGCACAGAAAACATCGCGGAATGCTCTCTGGTGCACGCTTCCTTTCTTCGGGAGCCAATTTCTTCGAATCATCGGGACAATCCTTCTTGACCTTGGCCAAATTAGTTCCACCTTGCGCTTCCAAGAATTGATCAGCTAATTCAAGCATGTCTTCAAGTGACTTAGCTCTCCTCTCTTTCAAGTACAGCGACAGGCTTGGGTGGCAACTAGTAAGAAATTGTTCTCTAATTAGGAGCTCTCTAAGCTCATCGTACTCCTGTGCTGTCCCTGAAAGTTCAATCCATCTGTCGAAATAATGGCAAAGTCGGGCGGCATACTGCGTAGCCGTCTCCCCATCAGCTGGCTTTCCTGTCCGAAATCTGTCCCGGAATCCTTCCACAGTTAATCTAAATCGCTTCAACAAAGCAGCTTTCACCTTTGTGTAGTTGGCTGCATCGGTCGGCGTCAGCCTACCGTACACACTGAGCGCTTCACCACTCAAGCAAGTACTCGAAGCAGTTGCCCATTGCTGTTCCGGCCAATTCTGGCTCCTCGCAATCGTCTCAAATCTGTGGAGGTACGCGTCTAGGTCGTCCTTCCTTTCATCAAACGCTACGAGCAGCTTGCTCGGGTTCAAGCGGAAGCCGTGATCTTCCCGTTCGCTGCTTTCAACTCTAGCTTGGACGGGAGTTTCACTTCGCTGTTGCAACCGGAGCCGCTCGAGTTCCATCTCGTGCTGCCGCTGCCGCTCCCTTTCCTCTCTTTCTTCTTTCAGCTGTCGCTACTTTGCCTCTCTTTCTTCCTTCAGCTGTCGCTCCCTCGCTTCTCTTTCTTCTCTCGCCCTTTCGGCTGCCAACTTCTCTCTCTCCAGCTCCAACTTCAATTGCTGCTCTCTTTCTTCCTTCAGCTGTCGCTCTTTTGCTTCTCTTTCTTCTCTCGCCCTTTCAGCTGCCAACCTCTCTCTCTCCAACTCAGCTTCTTTTTCCGCTTTGGCTCTTTCGACCGCCAGCTTTTCCCTTTCCAGCTCAGCTGCCTTTTCCTCTTTGACCCTCTCTTTTTCTTCTTTTTCCCTCTGGGTGACCCACTTCCGTAGTTCGGCGCCAGAAAGACCCATCTTCTCACCCAGAGCAACTAACTTTTCGAGATCCATGGTGTCTCGCAACTCTCAAATAAAACCTTGCTGCGTGCAAAAAGTATCTGCCTAAATCAGTCTATCGGAGCACTCCCCTGCACTCGTTAACGAGAACACTGAACAACACACAAAATCGTTCCGATAGCACTATCAACAACTCGAGGCTCTTTCTCACTACTTTGGACACACTGTGCACCAAAAGGTCCTGTTTCGCGGACGCCAGATTAATTGTCACACAGGTCCCGTTAATTAGGGAGGCAATCGCCGGGCTAATTCCAAGAGCCGAAGTATCGGCCCCCCGAACCGCACCACGAAAGCGTGGACAATTTAGAAGCGGTCCTTTTTGGCGCGCCAGCGGACGCCGGCTGTGGCCCAAAGAACAAGTCAGAGCCGAGAGTTGATAAACAAACAAATTATATTCTCAATAATGGCAGATCGAAAACAATACACAAAAATGCACACTCCACAATAGTCGCATACAATATGTCACCAATCAAACCAATCAATCAACGTACTACACAATACAATCAGCCACACTTGAAACAACGGACACGGACAACAATACGCACTACAATGCAGTCGCATGCATTGAACAACCAAGACACTTAAAGACTAAAGAGATAGAAAACCTATTCAGTCCAAAGTTCTTGGAACCAAAGTCTAGATGATACTCTTCCGAGAATCACTCACTCAAAGTCGAGCGTTGTTGTCGTTCCGCAGCCCTCGAAGTTTCTCTTCCAGGAAACCTCCCGTCTTCAATTGGCCACTCTTCAAACTTCAACTTCTTCGCCGGAACACATCGGCTTCACACACGCAGCTGTTGCCCCGCGTCTTCGCTCGATAGCGGTAAACACACGCTCTTGCCTGTAGCCCGAGCCTTCACCCCTCAGGTGGAAATCCTCTTCATCTCCGGCTTCGTCTCTACGGACCAAAACCTTCGCCGACTACACGGCGGAATCCCTACGCGCTCTGGCGCTCACTTCCGTCTCCTCCTGATCTCTCATCTCGGCTGCTCGGTTAAATACCTTGTGCGCGACATTCCAGACGCTTCTCGTCATTTCGTCAGCGCGATACGCAGCGAAAGCTGGGGAGAGGTGCGAGACAGTTCGACTGCCCTCCCCGGAGGATGATTCAACTCGGTATGACCCCGCCCCGTTCGTTCTAGAAAAATCGCGGGCTTGCTGGGCCGCCAATGCGGGGTGAGGAGGTTCGTCTGCGACGCCACGCTTCCGCGGGGAGAGCGCGCGCCCGGGAGCCTTGGATGTTTGTTTTCTCTTTTTTTTTCTTTTTTGACCTCGCGGCGTTTCTCCCGCTCGTTGTCGCAAGAATTTGGCGGCGCGCTCTTTTAGATGCGGAAGCATCTTATACTCGCGCCTTGTAGTGCGCCGTCCGCGCCGTCCACACCGCTTCTCGAACATTCGACAGCTGACGCGCGCGCATGCGCCGTCGCGCCGTCGCCCACCATCTGTGCCGCGCGCGCTTCTCCTTCGAGAACATTCAACAGCTGACAGCGCATGCGCCGTCGCGCTGTATATATACTCAAGGTCGGCGCTCGCTCGCTCAGTTGCCGCTCGTCGGTTGGTTTGTACGGCGCGTCGACGTCCAAGGTCGCGGTGAAATGAATTCCAACGAATCCACAAACACAATTATCGACGTCCCTTCGACCAGCGCCGCCCTTTCGCATACGTGTGTACGTGTTCACTCATTTAACACCCCCTCCTACAACCACGTTAACCAATTTAGCCATCGACCCAAGTAAGTCGCAATTTAACACCCCATTTCACAACCACGTTAACCAATTTAGCCATCGACCCAAGTAAGCCGCACTTTAACACCCCGTTAACCAATTATATGCTCCGCATCCTCCTCAGTGTTCCCCCGAGGGAAGCTGCGGGCAATTTTTTTAGCGCTCGTTCTGTGACACCCTTGTAGTCGTCATTGTCATCGTTGGTGTTTCGTTGGCCTTGCTGGTGCGTGTGTTGTTCGTGGCAGTGCTCGTGGTGTGGTTGTCATAGGCGTGCGTAGGGTTCCTCATTAGACTGGGAGGGGGAGTTCCCACGCACAGTTTTTGCAACTCTCCTATACTCACCCATTGCCATTGGTCCCTTCACAAGTTGCTCAACCGACGCGAGCATACATAGGAATCTATGACATAGTTTTTACAGCGGCCCATATTCCAGGGCTTCACGGTGGTAAACGTGCACGGGAGGAAAGTTAAACGATTCCTTGATTGACACATCAGAGGTTCATGACCACCATTATTATAAAAAGCGAGTGTGCTAATTTCTCAGCTCTTTACAAAACGTCGGGACTGGGATGACTGAGTTAAGATATCGGGCACTACAGACGTTTCCATTACATGAATAAAAAAAACATACCCACTCCTTTCCCAACACGACCTTTATGCGCACACCTAGCTGGTTGTTTTTTCGTAGTGGTTGTGCGGTAGTTGCTGTTTGCAACATGGAAATGGTAATGATACACCGCGTTGAAAGAGCAGAGGGCGATTCGAGGAGGTGTATGATGAAGCAAGCTCCAAAGACCACCGTACACGTCAGCAATGAACGCTTAAGAACAGAGGTGTGGGTTAGAAACGCTGCACTCATGTAAAAAGTATTTGCCGCTGTAGAACCGAATATCAATGTGAGTGAGGCTAACGTTTCTACAGTAACTCTAGTGGGTTCGTAATAAATACACTGTAACCAAACGTATAGAATAGGCTGCTCTGAGCCGCGGTCCAGATTAAATTTAAGTTTATCCTTATTAATATGCTTGTAGAATTATCGGTGGTGCGATTAGTAATAGGATACTGAAGTTATGTTCGTAATATCCTATTTTGCAACGTGGATACTATTTTGAGTTCAAGACTGTCAATAATTATATATTTCAATAAAAACATCGTTTAATGCTACAAAGAGAAGAAGCTAATACATATATAATCGATACTTGCGGAGCAGCACGCCTAAAGACGGAAGCTACCTGTAAAACAAGCCGCTTTGTATGTGTACTGGGACTCACACACTTATGGCATTTAGTTTTTATAATACAATCCCCGACTTCTATTAACCACACGTTCCTCTCCCCTCTCTATTCGTCCTACTGCACACCAATACAACTGGCTTTCGTTTCTTTGCTGGCACTGAAGAATGTATTCCTTGTCAGACTGCCTGCTGTACGGTTACATATATATTCACTAGCTTGTTTGATTGTCTAAAAGCAATCTAACAAAGAACAGAAGCCGCAACTGCACCTTTTCCTGACAGACTTCTGAACCACGGTGATGTAGAAAAGAAAAAAGATCAAGCAGATCATACTAGTGAGGAAGATAAAATGTAAGCACACACTTAGGAAAATGCGCAGATCTAATACGTATACTATAAACTATTAAGGATTTTCAAGAAAAGAATGTTAGATACATTCACTTACATACGAAATATATGTACAAAGTGGTCACCCAATCAATGTTACGCAGATCAGCTTCCGGTGCGGGCAGCGCCACCAGCGTCCGTGTACCTCAGAGAGGAATTAAAACCCTCTCGTGTCACCTCTCTTTCTCCTAGGATGAACCCTTTCGCAATAATGGCTGGTTTCCTCCATCACGGCTAGCTTCTGAGCGAGGCGCCAGCGCTGTCGAGCAGTGCGAAGATTGTTCTCCGCGATAAGAACAGTGAACGGCGGCAACAGGGCGCGAGATTCACCCCTGGCCTATCTGCTTCGCAGCATCACAAAACCGTAATGGTCTGGCGTTTCCCACACCAAGGCCAAAGAAAGAGAGAGAGAGAGAGAGACAGATACATCCGGGCTATTTCTAAAACGGGAAGTTCGTCGGGCATTTTTCCTCCTTCGAAATCACGGAAGATATCGTATACGCATGGTGTTTCGGGAATTACCGCTTGCCATGGCCCAGTTTACTCCTGCAGGCATCGGGTTTCGTGTTGTGAACAATTCGTCGCTAGAGCCTGGGGTCGCCTACTGGTGTGGTCCGGGCCAAGTTTTGGAAACCATAGCAAAAAAGTTTCGATAACTTTTCATATCCGAACCATTATTAGAACTGCGCTCATTTTACTGCTCAAGAGTGAGAGAGAGCGTGAGCAAGAGAAGAAAAAATATCAGAAAGGTAGGGGGGGTTAACTAGACTTAGTTCAGTTTGCTACCCTACACGAGGGAGAGGATAATGAGAGAGAAAATTCTCTTTCGTCAAGTGGCCATGACTGTACGGCTGTATCTCAAGAGAATATCAGCTTTGAAATTTCTATAGGCCGCCGTAGAGATCTGACACTCTGACGTACAGTGTGTGGAGCGGGGTTTTGTATCTCTTTCTTTCCGAGTATAGCTGGAGAAGGTTTACTCGCTTTAATTCAATCAGGCTAGTAAGCACTCTTTAAGGTGAACCAACTTGAGTTACGTGCAAGTTGACCCCGTTTTGTTTGGCCGGCTTGGCCGCTTTGTTATAACGTCATACAATATACCAAATAAAGAACTATAAACCAACTCACGCAATTGCCAACTACTAATGAATTCAGCCTAGACAAAGAAGTAACCGTGGAAAATGGGCTAGCTTGTGGCACCTTGCAGAACGCTGTCTGGCCGCCCCAAAAATTTATATATATTACGCTACTCCACTGATAACTTCGAAGTCTAACTCTTGATTAGGACAAACGATGCTTGCCGGACAGTTCATCGTCCAGAATTTAAGTGCGAAGCATACAACGTGTGCGTTAATGTTTTCGGTGTGGTGTTTTAGTGCCGTCTTCAACAGTCTCTGGGAAGTCTATTCATTAAAGCTAGCACGCTTGCTTCATGTTTTATTCTTTACCTTAAGAAAATGCCTAAAGAAAACTTTAACCCACAATAAGTACAATAGCACTCCGCTCTTGCGTGATGGCGGACTGCCGTAAGATCCGCTTTCCTGACAATACAAGTTGTGTCAGTCATCAATAGCGATGGCAGCGTAAGAGACGCTGCATGCAGCGCCGAAAGATGAATGGCAGTGCCAAGTTTACTAAACGAAAAATTACTCATGACCGAGAAGTACGTTCCGAAGGTTGTAGCAGGAAGCATGGAACGATGACAGCAACTTATTAGTACATATTTTTGTCCATAAAAGTGAAAATCAGGCAGTCGTTTTACCGGATGAATTGTTTAGGTATAGAATTGCTCAGGCGAGAGTGCAAGCCTGATGGAAGTGCTGGAAAAGTGAGCCTCGCCGCTCAGCCCTGTTTGGGTGCATTGAAAAAAGAGTCAAGCAAATCATCTCATGCGTTGTTCATCAAAGAATGTTACCAGTGAGTGTTCCGCTGATAATCTCCTCCAGGAAGCGTACCATCAGCATTATCGATTCCGTGTCTTCTATCGGGGAGATGTATGGCTGTGGTCACTGCAGCAGTCAGCTGCATAGATGGGGGTCGCAGTTGGGGCGAAGGGCGCCTTCGTGTCTATTGTTTTTAACGTAACAGCGTTAAAGAGCTAGTTCCTCAGAAATTCTGGCATCGTTGTAGGCGTGGTTGTGTGTGAACAAAAAATCATCATCATTGAATGACCAAGAAATTGAGCACGAGCATCTTTGCGTGACTGAAAAGTCAAGAAAGACGCAAAAAAAAGAAATAGTGAAAAATTCGGCGCTTGAGTGAGAATCGAAACCAGGTCATTTGCGTGGCAAGTGGGTGTTATTCTACGCAGCCACTCCTCTTTTTTACTTCAAGACATTTAATACAAAATTTCATAATGAAGACAAAATGAATTAAACAAATGTACAATAACATGACGACAATAAGAGCTCAAGCGTTACTAAGAAACACGCAATGGCTAACACAGCCACGCCTCATTTTTTGATTACAATGAAACTCACCTTTTCTGCTCGGAAATGCAGTGAATGTAACTTTCATGCTTTACTAACACAGGCCTCCTGTATACATGCTTCACAATACATGATTTATTGCCGTAATAATGCGTGGTACTAGCCTACATTGCCACCGGCTGTCAGATGGCGGGACCATCATAATGACTTCATAATTTAAAGCCAGTCACCCACTATAAAAGGCTACTGTACCCGTAAGGCCACATAGTGGGTACATAGCAAGTTCGAACAGATTTCATACACTGCGTGTTCCTACTCACTGTAGATGGCTAAATAGACAGCTTAATGGACGGCGGCCATCTTAAGTCCTATTCCAATTTTCACGCAGCTGCTAAAATAAACAGCTCCGAGAAGACTGCATCGTAGCCAAATACGATGCAGGCTACTTTGCTGTCTAAACAGGATGGCGGCTCAGCCAATCGCTCAGATAAATCGTATGTCGCCGGAATGGTCGTCTGCACATAAACAGACGCTTCTCCAGACGTTCAATAGGAGTTACGTTTAGTTTTTATAGATTTCAACACGAAATAAGCCAGAAAATACAACTGTTACGTTTGTTTATTTTGGCTTCTTCTTCTCGACGAGAAGTAGCGCCTCTTCACGTAAAAGCCGTCGAGACGTGTTCCGATTCTCGGACAGAATGGGCTCGGTTCTGTCTTCTATGCGGAATATATGCGGAATATATGATGAAAAGATGCGAGATAGAGGAGGTACTTGGAGTGTTGACTAGATGGACAAACGGACACACAGACAGATGCATGGACGGACGCACGGATGGCTGCATGGACGGACACAGGGGCGGATGCATGAACGAACGCACGGATGGACGAATGGATGGACGTGCGGACGCACGAATAGACGCACGCACGGACGGGCGGATGGATGGACGCACGGATGGTCACACAGACGGACGCATGCACGGACGGAAGAAAGAACGGATGGACGGATGGATGCTTCGCCCCACTCTCCAACATTCGCTCCGTGAATATGCTGCCATTTTTTTCTCAGAACTTTCTGCCACCAGATTGCTATACTGACCCGACTGCTGACACGTGCGTCTTTAGAAACTCGCTAATCAACAAAGGGCAAGGAGTTGGAAGACTTACATTTTACTGCATGTTTGTTCTTTTAGCGAGGCACTTATTTCTCTGCGCGCCCTTTCCAATCTAAAAGATGTGATCCAATGATTCCCTGCAATGTGGCCAGGTTGTTTTTGATGGTTGTCGAACAAGATCAACCTACCTTAAAACCCTAAAATAACCTAAAAGTGGTGCACGGCGAGTGCAAATAGAGGGAGCGATCACTTTGACGTGCTTGAAAGAAATAGTAATAAATAAGATGAATGAGCTAGAGGTTGAGCTTGGGATCAGTGTGTGGCTTAAATGCATTTGTGTGGTCAAAATGGCCACGAGCCAAGTGTTTAACGTTCAGAAAACTTCGGTCAGCGGCGGTCTCGTCATGTACTTATAGCGGGACGGCTCAGTGCTCTCCCATAGTTGAACATGAAGTACTCGAAATCGTTAAACATTTGTTCTAAACACAGTTTCATCATCACGAAGGTCATGAATGTCCCATCTTTGTTGTACAATATCTGCATTGTATTTCGCTCCATACGCAAATAAGTTATTATCGCTGTACATAACAGCTTGCACTGTACATACGCATGCTCATTATTGTCTATTTTTTGTGTAGGCATGAGTTATGTAAGACATATCTGGTAATAAAATTCTCTTAAACCAGACGAAGACAAAGTGATCTCGTTGACGTCCTGCGTGTTCCACGCCTTCGAAGGGGCAGGCCTTCGACGTTGTTGTCCCTGCGGGAACTAGTCCGAAGACCGTCATTGACGCGACGTCCTCAATAGTTGGCCTCTCAGAGGTACACTACATTCAGCACATGGGAGGCATGAACTTCCAAGTTACTGTCAAGAGCATGGCTTCCTTGACTCTCATCGTCGACACTGGCTGCCTGACCATCGGTGGTGAGCATATTCCTGTCGTTCCTGTTGGCCCGCAGGCAACTGACGTTGCTTGCCTGTTCTTACCAGCCTTCGTCTCCAACGAGGTACTCGTCCAGGCATTATCCCAATACGGCAAGGTATGGACTGTGACCACTGGCGTCATGAGCGCAAGACGCCGAGTTCTCACAGGCACACGCTTTGTCCGGATAGAAATGAGTCCCACAAATCCCGTCCCCAACTATCTTCACATTTCTGGTCATCGAGTCACCTTCGACTACTGCGGTCTGCAACGTGTTTGTTGTCGGTGTGGCTCTAGTGGTCATTTGCAAGCAGAGTGCACAGTGCCATGCTGTGGTCGCTGTGGTGTGCATGGACATGAGAGCGAAGGTTGGAACTGCCCCTGCCGACGTTGTGTAGATGGCCACCCTACCACCATCTGCCCTGTGCGTCGTTCATATTCAGATGCTGCTGCGGGGACCTTTCCTGCCCTACCATCCGTGTCACCAACGGCAACAGATGAACGAGAACTCGCAGCTGTACAAGAAGAACGATATATTTTGATGCTGTGAGCTACATAAATGACGATGAAGTGTGCGGCTTGGCCAACCCGAGGGCGCCATGTTGGGCTATCTTACCGATCACAAAAGCCACCGTAATTTACCTCATGTCTGTCTCTGGCAAACATGCCGTGCCAACTTTGACGTCGTCCCAAGCCGAGAAAGAAATGCTTGTAGGCACCGACACACCGGACTTATCGCTAAATCTAGCAGCTGAGTGCTCAGTAGACGCCGACGTAACGAGGTCCACGGGCGCTGGTGTTTCGCCAGGAACAGAATTTCTACCGAATGAGCAAAGCCCATTGGCTCCTTCCGAAAGCCAGGCTTGCGACTTCCCTGTATAAGTATCAAGGCGTCATGGGAGCTCTTTGATGACGCATGTCGACAAGCAATCGGTGAACAAGGTCGTTGGAAGCTGTGACAGTGTGGACGCTGCAGCCCTATCACTATCTGATTCGTTAGAAAGCAGCTTCAGCCTCGGAGTCGACAGAAGCATCGGACTCTCTTCTAGCCTAGACGGATGTGACGTGGAAATGCAAGCCCCGCGAGATGTCAAGCGTTCTCAAACGTCTTGCACCAGCTCGGACGGCACTCAGGATAGCCGCTCCGAGTCCCGCAACCGAAGAAACCTCGACCCTCTTCTAAAGGGTCGAATTGTGCTGTGTAGTGTGTGCACTCTAGTTCCCCCGGACAGATCCCCGGGGTACCGAATAAAAAAAAACACGACTAGGTCAGTCACTCACAAACATATCAATAGGGCTGACACCCTGAAAATTATTTCTTTAAATGTTCAAGGGTTCCGTAACCAAGTAAAGCAAGCCGAAGTTATCAGCATAGCCCATGATGGGGGACCCGCTCGCTGGATTTCGTGCCGACTGGTTGTCCCCCCCACCCCCCGCGATATCCGACCACAGTGCAGCTCTGGCCCACTAGGCTCCCCCTATACGCCATCTCCTGACGACGACAATATCTCTTGCCGAGTGGTAGCTCGTCCTCGGACTCCTGCGACAGTGTCCATCTTTCCTATCTCCTGCTTATTTCCGTCGCTCGCTGTCCCTGCGCCTCGTTCTCTTCTTCCTCTCTCTATATATACCTTTTAATTCTTCCTTACCCCCATCCCTCGTGAACTACTGTTAAGGTGTCGCACTCTGATGCAGACAGTTACGGGGCTCACTTTACTCTTATTTTCCCTTTAGGAATCACATAAGAAAAAGAACATTGTGATATACTGTGTTTACAAGAAACCAACTTTTTTTACGATTGGCCACGTTCGTGCATTCAAACGCGCATTTAATTTAGACTGTTACTTTTCTTTCGCGACATCTCGCTTGAGTGAAGCTGGAATCATTATTTTTTTCGCCCTCTTCTACGCAATCATCATGTTTCCTATTACGGGATCGGATGGGTATTGACTTTTGACTGCGTCCTATCATCCTTCAAGCTGCGCGTATTGTGTAATTATGGGCCAGCTCAAGCCGCGAAGTCTACAAATTTTTCCGTGACCTTAACGTGTATTTTCTAGATGGTCGTATTGTCATACTCACTGGAGATTTTAATTCTGTATTAGACACGTGAGCTGACTTGCAGGGTCCAGGATGGGGTCGCTCTGATTGGACCGCGCGGAAGCTGCGTCGTCTGGTCCAACATTGCTCTTTGATAGATACGTACAGACTAGTGCATGAACCACAGCATGCTTGGACGTGACGGCGTAGCACATCCTTTAGTCAGTTAGATCGCTTCTATGTACCGAGCGCGCAAGCTTTTTAAGTATCGCACTCCCATGTAGTAACATTAGCGTCATCCCCTGTTTACATATCAGACCACCGACCAGTGACGCTCGAGGCTTACTTTCCCTTTTCATCATCAGTGAGACCTTGGAGCCTTGACATCCGCATTCTGCACGACGCGCGTTCAGCTCCAGTTTATATATTTATTTATTTATTTTCACATAATGCAGCTTGGTTACAACGCTATAGCAGGAGTGGATACAGAGCAGAAAAAATACGAGAAAGAAACTGAGAATAATTGAAATAATTACGAACAATAACAGATACAATCGTTACAAAAAATGCTCTAAAGCTATATATACAAACATTGCAAAGATGGAAGTACGGTTTAGTGTATGCCGTGTTTTAGTGGATTCAAAAATTCATCTTTTTCTTATGAGCGAATGTCACCTGGTATGGTATTCTATATCTCAATACATCAGGGAAAAAAAGTGTATTTTAAGAAGTCTGTGCGGTGATGAATTACAGATACGTTGAGTGTATGGCTGTTTCTGGTGAACTTTGTTTTTGCAGGGTTTGTGTAGTTGTGCGATGAATACTGTGGTGAATTGAAAAAGAAGTGGAAAAGTTTGAGAGACTTGTTGTCGTGTCGTTTATAAGGTGAAGTTAAACCAAAGTGTGTCAGGTGGGATGTCGGTGAGGAATTGCAGTCATAGCGTCTAAATATGAAACGAATAGCTTTTTTTTCTGGGTGGATTCAATGCGATTTATGTCACCAATTTTGTATGCGTACCATACAGTGGTGACACATTAAAGTATTGGTCTTACGAGAGTTTTATATGTTACCAATTTCGTTTCTTTTGGAGCTAAACATAGTGAACGGTTTAGATATCCGAGGTTTTTAGGGTTTTGTTGCAAGTTGCGTTGATGTGCTGAGGCCATGATAAGCTTGTTGTGTAAAGGAAGCCAAGATATCCGTATTGTGGGACCCGCTGTACAACCTAGTTCTTAAACGAATTATTGAACGCTGATTAAGTTTTCTACCTGCTAAAACACATCGCAGCTGTCTTTCGGAAATTAATGTTCATCTGCCATTCTGACACCATGTGCAAAAATTTAAGAATGGAGCGTTGAGTGTATGTTGATAATCAGGTGAAATGATTACGTGATACAAGATACAATCATCAGCGTAAAGACAAATTTTCGTATAAACTACGCCTGGTAGTTCGTTAATGTACAATAAGAAGAATAAGGGCCCTAGCAGGGATCCCTGGGGCACTCCAGAAGATACGTGTGTTTCGAACGAATGTAATCGTTTATAAGATACATATTGGCGACGATTTGAAAGAAAACTTCCAATCCAGTCAACAAGCAGGGGATTCTTTCGCAAAAGATTGAGCTTATATAGCAGTTTAGAAGGGATGACAATGGTGAATGGTTTTAAAAGCCAATGAATAATGCGTCCACCTGAAGGCCAAAGTCAAGAGTGATTGAAACATCATTACCAACTGCGCTGCCGCCAGCACGTGGTCAATCAGTTTTCCTAGCTCATTTTGCCAACATGGCTCGTACGATATTGTCATCACATCGCGGTACCTCCGAGACAGCCACAATGTTAACTAGGCTCCCTCAGATTTCATCAGAAGTAGCTGAACAACATTGAACAAGCCTGACAGCTGATGAAGTGAAAGAGGCACCGTCTTCCATGAAGCGTGGCTTGGCCCCCAGGCAGGACGGGTACCCTGTTGAGTTTTACTTATCTTTTCGGGACAACGTTGGTGCTCTTTTCCCCTCTGTTATTTGCCGCTGTTTTGAGAACTTGGATTTTCCTGACAGCTTTCACGATGGTCCAATTGCTCTAACACCTAAACATGACCCATCATCGGTTCGCCCAGAGGAGGGGAGACCAAATGTCTTTGAATAGTCGATAAAAATTGCATCAACTTAGTAACCACAGTTCAGAGCATGTGAAATGTCATGCGATAATTCTACAAGTTGAGTTATTGTACTATAGCCTTGACAAAAACCATGCTAAGCATCACTGAGTATGTTATTATCTTCAAGAAACTCCATAATATGCTTAGAGATGGCGTGTTCTAAATGTTTACATAATTGAGACGTTAATAAAATTGGGCGATAGTTTAATGGGTGAGTGCTTGCTGGCAGATTTATGCATAGGAATAATTTTGGCAACTTTCAGATTCGAAGGAACAGTTGAGGTGAAAAAGACAGTTTGAAAAATTACGGTCAAATATCGGATAGTTCACTCATAATATCTAAAAAAATATTAGAAATGCTATCAGGACTAAAAAATTTTTTATTTCCTAAATGTATAATTACCTTCATAGCACCGTCGAGCGAAATGGAAACACCGCTAACTGAGTTATCTGAGCCATGATAAAAGTTAGGGGTGTCTCAGTTGTCAGTTGTGAATGCCGACTGAAAGTATTTATTGAACGCGTTGGAAATAGTTAAAGGGTCATTACAGCGAACGCCAATTATAACAGCTGTATTTGTCGCAGCTGAGGTGGGTAAAATAGACGCCCACAATTTTTGGGGGTTGCTTTTCATTAAATATTGCAACGTAATTCTGAAATAGAAGTCTTTATAAGAGTTAATTTTGATCCGAAGTTGTTCTTTGGCAAGGTTGAATTCCTGTATTTTAAGCAGATCGCCGTTTTTTTGGACGCCTCAGTCTGGCAACACGACATGACAGGTGAAGTGTGTCATGCGATATCCAGTGAAGCGGGGGGGGGGGGGTTCTTTTTAGTATTTATTTGGTGAAGCGCTCAATACAAGTTGCAACAGTTTTAAAAAAAGTAAAGCTACCAAGAAATTCCCATCATTACATTCGTTAAGGCGTTCGAAATCATCGACAGAACTGGATACAAGATCAAGAAGAGATGCGTCGTCTGCTCGTGAAAATTCGAGGAATGTTGAATAAACAAAATTGTTGCTACGCACAGGAACCGAGAGAGACACTAGAACGACCTTGTAGCCTGAGATACCATAAAAAAACTTCGAATTCACAACCATTGTCTAAGAGAAAAAGATTAACAAAAAATAAATCTAAAACAGCTTCTCCTCGCTTGTTAGTTTGAACAGTGTGTTTTAATACAAAATATAACAAAACATCCGACAAAACTTTGCTGATTACCACGTCATAGCCTGTGAGTGAAAGATTTTGCCATCAAATACCGGGAGTGCTTAAATTACCCAGACATATCAAGTTCGGAGTAGATAAGAAGCACTCCTTCTTGAAGGTTGTTAAAGTGACCAGCTGATCTATGTTAGATGATGGTGAGCGATAAACCACGCCAAAGACTGCGGAAGTACTTTCGACAAAGATCTTGCACTAAACAGATTCGGTATGAAGTGGACTGGGGATAACAATGATTTATGTGTTGGGTTTAATGTCCCAAAACCACCATATGAGTATGAGAGACGCCGTAGTGGAGGGCTCCGGAAATATCGACCTCCTGGGCTTCTTTAACGTGTGCCCAAATCTGAGCACGCGGGCCTACATTTGCGCCTCCATCGGAAATGCAGCTGCCGCAGCCGGGATTCGATCATGCGACCTACGGGTCAGCAGCCAAGTACCTTAGCCACTATACCACCGCGGAGAGGCGACTGGGGATAACAAAAAAAATTAAGATCAGGCTGTAGAAATAGTTGAACACACTCTCCCCTTTCCCTGCCACGATGCCTGTCAGTTCTGATGACCCTGAAACGAGGAGGTGCTTTTTTGTCATCATTTATATGGTCATTCAACTAAGTTTCTGTTACGCCAACCATGTGCGGAAAATGGGCAGTGATAGGCGAAAGAAAATTTGGAAACATATTGACTGGGCTTCTGGCGTTAACAATTAAGATGCGCAGGTGTTCGTTAGGATCATTCTAGAGGCGTAAGGGAGCATTAGTGGTTACTTCAGAAGCGGCTTTTGCTGGGCGAGAATGAATCCTAACGAGGTATTAGGGTCATCGTTTCGTTTGTACCTAACTTGATCTATAAACGCACGATCAAATTTCAAGCTTACAATGGTGCCATTATTCCGAAAGGACTTGGACGCTTCCCATGTCTTCTTTCTCGTGGTTCGTACGCGCGATGAATAGTCTTCGGAAAATGCGAAAGTTTAACCCTTTAGATTTTTTTACAGCTCTTAAGGACCGTTCTTTTCTCGCTATAGTCGAGCAGCTTCATAATAATGGGACGCGGTCGATCGGCCTGCCGACGTCCTAATCTGTGACACCTAATCTACGACGCGCGTGCGCCCACAGCTGCTGCTTTGGGAGAGGACGCATCCGAACAGACGCCTGATATAGCCCGCCTAAGAAATGAATTTTAAGAAATACAGGTTTGTTTCTTTTTTTCTCTCACAGTTTGTGTGTGTGTGTGTGTGTGTGTGTGTGTGTGTGTGTGTGTGTGTGTGTGTGTGTGTGTGTGTGTGTGTGTGTGTGTGTGTGTGTGTGTGTGTGTGTGTGTGTGTGTGTGTGTGTGTGTGTGTAAATTTTCTCTCCCGTGTTGGGTAACTGACGATTCAGTCAGAATAACCACACCTTTTTACATTTCCTCTTTGTCTCATTCGCGAAGCATATTCCACTGAACAACCTCACGCTGGCGACTCCAAAGCGACTCACTATGTGCCGCTCGCTAATCAAACTCACTTCGCCTCCGTAGCAGAAAGGCTACATAGACTGAGCCACCTCAGCTGACTCACATCCTCGGGCTCCCAGGTGCGAGAAGATTGCGCAACGATCCCGAACGGACGCCCACTGTCGCCGCGCGATGTGAATCTTCGATGGCGTCTTACTGGGAGGACGACGGGAGTAAATTAATTTGCAAAGACCACTCCTTCGACGCCTCCTCGAGCCAATAGCGTGCACAAAGTCCAATTTTCTCATTAGAACATGTTTGTGCATTGTATAGAGATGTGAAAAGCTTTGATAGCACTCGAACTTCTGAAGTGCACCGGTACATTGCTAAAAGGTCTGAAGCGCCATTCGAATCATAGCTGTCAAGCAAGGGATTTGACACTGTCTGTTTAACGCCTCAAAAGTCTTTTTGAATTGACAGAATTATGAATTTGTAGCTACTGTAGGTCGAACATGTACATAAATATGTGTGTGCATGGTAACGTTCTATTACGAATGAAACCCGAGCCCGTAAACTGTCCATTGAGATTTCATTTTTTTTTATTTGCAACAGTTGAGGTAAATTTTGTACTGTTTTTTTGGGGGGTATGTAACTTTTGTTTTGTGTGGCAGGGCTTATAGAACTGGAGTAGCCGAGTAAATAGTAACTCTAACCTTTCCATAGTATCCAGTTAAGCCAGTATACAATTGATTACACTATTTATGTACCCCGTATAGAGTAAGAAGCAATTGTCAGAATTTAACGTAAAGGTCCCTCATAAAGACACGCTTCCTTAGGTTACCAACGGCTCTTTGTTATGGGTTTAGTACTTAAATCAGCCTTAATAAAGAATTTTGGTAGGGCTCCCCGTGGAAATTAACGCCACACTTACTCCTTCCATCCCGTCTGCTCGATATATATGCGATGCATATGCTGAAATAAAGGACGCATTTGAAGGTGCAAAAGGAACTCCTTCTTGGAGAAAAGACGCAAACACCTATAGTAAGATTAGGTTCCTCCTCTCCAACGTCTCGTATATTTCACCTGTTAGCAGATGGCTCTACTGAACCTCGTGCACATGAGAACGCATAGTGAAGGCATTTAGCATTACACGCCCATTTTCAATGTGCCGAGAAAACGCAGTACATGAATTACGCTGTTCAACTGGACTTTTGCCGACATTGAAGTCCAGCGTTCGACGGAAGCCCACTTGGCTAGGAGTAAATGTCAGGCATTAAAACGAAGGACACGAAGCAAAAAAAATAAAAGCAATAAAAGACGCTTCAACTTCACTACGGAAGTCTTGATGTCTTTGTAGTGTATAGGCCTTCCGAAAAAAAAAACACCAAAATGCATTTTAGGTCGGTGTCAGTAGTTTTATCACCTCACCACTACGGTCAATTAACTGAGGGCATTATGATGTCACCAAGGACACTACGAGATCTCACAAAGTTTTGCCCGATAACGCAGCGCGGAGTAATTTTCTAGACTATACACTCTCGGACTATCATTTCAAATGTGATGTTTACAGCTGTGCAAGTGCCAAGCGTTAATTTCGTGTAATTAGGCCACAGTACTCGGCCTTTGCTGCTTCACCCCGCACAATAGTGTCCGCTAATTCAAGATCTGTACACCAACCAGAATTATTGTATAATAGAATACCACTGCGCGAAATCAGTAAACAGCTACACGAAACGAAGGCGGCCAGCGCAAGGCATCATATACGGGGGTCGCTCGCATGTACCTATACAGACGATGCATCACTTTAATGCGACGCAGCTAATTTGGAGAATCAACCGGCAATAAGTAATTGCTTAGTTTGGCCGTGCCGGTGCCTTAACTATTGCGCGAGCTTGAAGCATGGGCATTCCGAAGGCCAGCAATATGTGCGCTATACAGCCAAGCCCTGCTCCAAACCGTCTAACCTGCTACCTAACCACCTCTCCAATTATGTCTAGCACCACTATACAAAAGTGCGCCTACCTGGAGTATGTTTGAATTGAGAACGGGCAATAGAGCGCATCCATTAAGCTAATATACCGAAGGTAATTACCAGGGTGCCTTTTCAGCCTGTGCGCCTACGCAGGCCGCTGCAGTTTATACACAGAGTGGAGTCCCCAGCAGAGAACAGAGTGGTGGTTAGCAATACGTGTGTAAATCACAGGCAAAACGATTATTTCGGCTTGGGTGCAGAGCGTCGGGAGCCGTTTAGAAAGCTATATATCTTGACAGCGAGAAAAATAGAAGGTTCACACTACGCTGAGAATTGAAATGTTCAGACTACTCAGCTCTATGTGGAACGCTGCGCACGGGCTCAAATGTTTTCCGACGAGACAAATTGGGGGAAGTGGCAGATGGAGTAACAAATCAAAAGACAACAAAACACAAAAACAACAAATACATCACAAGACATTGGTGCCTTGTGATGTAATTATTTGGGAACAAATTGGTAATATGTGTGTGAACTAAGAAGCATTTCAGTTACTTTTGTATAAAGTTGTATTTGTGTGCGAATGGAAGTGTAATTCCTTCACTGATGTAACCCCCTTGCAACAACTCCTTCGGGTGCTATGGGGTATCTGAAGAATAAAGAATAAAAAGTAAATTTGACGCGTATACGCGAGTGTACAAAGCGCATTCGCACAAGCCCGATCACAAGCGGCAGTGCCTCCGTCGGGCAATCCGCTCGCACACATTATACTGCGCTTGTGTCTTCCCACGTACGAAACAAGGGTGACATCCCCTCGGGTGCTGCTTGTAAAATGCATGGATAGAAGGCGCTTGTCATCGTCGTACAGCCAAGATCACGGCCGCGGTGGTCGGCACGGAGTCGAGTCCAGAAGCAGAAACAAGAGCGTTACAACGAACACACTGGTGCGTACTATAGCTGCGGTAGTTGCCCCACGCAGCCAGCGAATTCACTTTGCCACACCTGCAGGCTTTTTGTACCTCACGGCGTACGTTCATATGTCTTCGTTTCTTAGCACGTTCGTGCTTAACAAACAATAGTTTGTATGTTGTATACGCATACGTGCACACAATTCAATGCAAAGCTGGAAGGCTACAGATATCGAAACTGATATTGGAACGATTACGAGTCGGAGAAACAAAGGTAAATCACCTTACTCTGGCTGGGCGACATTTTGATAGATAAGACTATCCTTGTCAAAAGGCACCGCGTCAGCCCGTGTACGGGATTAGCTTTAGAAAGTGAGTCTCACCCTAAGCTCACAACGAAGGTAATGGTGGAATAAGTTCCAGTGACGTAGATTGGGGCAGTTCATAATGATAACAAGGCACGGCGCAACTAAGTCTGGCGCAGCGCGACTCAGTCACGCTGAGCTGGAATAAATTGTAGTGTGCGTTGTTTTACCTTGTTATGAGACGAAAATTCCAGCGGACGTGGAGAGGCGATATTGAGGCCATACGGTCTAATAACGCTATCGAATGAGCTACGCTAACGGTATCTCTTATTGTCATCAAGTATAGTTTCGCGTGTTATTTTAGTCCCACTATATAAGTGAACGGAATGTAGACACCCAGACCTGCGAGACAACCAACAAACGAACTTGGCGAGCTTATAGAATTCTTTCTTCTTGAGCGCTCCGCCTAACACACATGCGAGTGTCCTACCCGCTGGGGGAAAACGAATCCTCTCTTGGCCCCACATCGTCAATCTCTGCTTTACTGCCCGAGGGTGCCCGCGGCCGGACGTCAACCGGGAAATCCACTGTATACGCTCCGGCAGATCCGTTACGCTATTCTCTTCTTTTCTAAACCCGTTGCTTTTCGTCTCCGAATACAATTTTTTAAAGCTATGCTCAGGCCATTGAAAAGCGGCAAATTATCGGCAAACCTGTTTGCGAAAACTTTGGCAATTGTTCTCCGGAAAATGGTCATTTTGTGCGGGCAGAACTTCGTGACAAGGCCCCTTTCGTTCTCTCTCGCTCTTTTTTTATTTTTTGTTTCCTTCCTTCTTTACTTCTTGCCGTTCTTTTCTCTCGCCTTTGTTCTTGTCTTCCCTCTTTCCTCCTTTTCTTGCTTCTTTCAGACTATTTCAGCCATTGCCGCTATTCAATTAGAGGTCGCCTTGTGTATACTTCGTTTTTATGTCTTATCTAGTTTATGTGAATTCTTTTTTGGCCCTCTCTCTCTATTACATTTCTTTCCTAGTATTGTACATTGAAAGAGGAACTCGTTGCCATTTTTTGTATTGTACACCTTGTTTTGAGTATTAGTCAACAAAAGCGATAGAAAGAGAGTACGAAACGTACTTATAGAGGCAATATGGTCGGCAGTTTCAGCCTTCAAAAGGACATGAACCTCGAATAGAAACAGTAAAAAAAAGATGCTCTAGAGGCACCCCGAGTGTAAGCATTTCTAATCGCTTCGTGCATTTATAAACCAACTCGTAAATGTGCCCAGCTAAGAGACTTAAAGAAATGGTCTCACTGTTAACGAAGCCTTCATGACACTCCTCTGCAACTCTCTGCTAGGAGGCACTGGATGCTTGCACAACGTGTACCACAAAGGCACCACGGCCTTCACACTGTCAACCCCCCGCCTAGACATTCCTAGCGGAAAATCTCATATGCCACTTATGATACATATCGAATAATCTCGTATGATTATACGAAAACACACGTGATTCAGGTGTGTTCATACGAGATTATTGGATACCAGGCGTGAGTGCAATATAAAAATTTTCTAAAGCGAATATGTCTGCCGGATCTGAGTACTACCGTACCACAACGATATTACGTAGCGTTCTGCTACAGCTCTCTAAGGCCGCGTTCACACTGAGCATTCCGGCCGCCGAAAGTGCTCCGAATCCGGTTCGGCGGCGGCGAGATCCGCCGAAAGGGCCCTCTCCGAGCCGGTCGCTCTCGGACCGATTTTTGCGGCGTCTGCCACCGAATCGGTCACCGCGGACCAATAGGAGCGCTAGTCAAGGAATTTTGAAAAATGGCGGCCAAGCCCTACTCACTTGTTATGCCGCAGTGCACGTAACTGAATGTCGAAACCAACGGGAGTTTAACTTACTCTGTGCCTACTTCGCCTCCATATTTCGTGAAAGAGGTGACCGAGCTTGCTGTTGGCGTGACCGAGCTTGTTGCGGTCTTGCAGAGCAAAACGAACCCACCAACGCCACTGGCGTCGGTGGTTTTTCTGCTCTTCGTGCACTACCAGACAGCCACTTGCCAGCAAAGTAAGCAGTACTGTCTTTTCTTGCCTCTTGCGTACGAGCATCGTCGAAGTATACACCACCAGATAGCGTAGTAGCGTTTTGCGAGGCGCGACAACAACCGGGTGACAGCGCATACATCCCGCGTTCACCCCGTAGTAGATGGAATATTCGGCGGCGCGGGGCGCGTCCAGTGCGAACGACGCTGCGTTTCGGCGGCAGGGGAATTTCGGTCGCTGTAGAAATCGGATGTTTCAGTGTGAACTAGGCCTAAGGGCGCGTTCACACCAAGCGCAGATTCGCAAAGCGGAAAAGTGGATACGCGTCTGCTTGCCCAGTTCGCTCCCAGAGCGATTTTCTCAGCGCGGGAAATTCGACCACTTTGGTCGCAAACACGTCGTCGCAAACAATCAGGGACGGAGACGCGCGCGCACGATATCACGCGTTGCCATAAGATAGCAACATGTCAACTGTGTATGGGTTTTATTGCTCCGCTATACGGTGGCAGAGTGGTAGAAAGCAGCGTTGTCGGTTTGAACCGCCACGTGCTCTCGCAGCATCTCCACTTTGATAATCCGTTTGTCCGCTTGCGGAGGCCACGTTTGGTGTAAACGTGCCTTTTAAAAAAAACCCAGTTTTATCCCTACTTCCGTATTTATGATCCAAGCCGAAATCGCATTGATCTCGATCGGCTGTTTTCATAAATGGCGCCGACGATTTCAAGCGTCCTGCTGAGGCGCTTCAAACAGGACTGTTTCGATCCGCGAAAAGGTTGCCATATGCTAACCACACAATATAACATCGGTCGCCTACGTGCTAACGAAGAAAAAAAAAATGTGCCCACATAAATTGAGATGCTTTTTTATTTCTCTCTTTCTTCGTTTCTTTCTTTCGTTCATTCATTTTGTCGTCAACGTTCCTCAACTGCATTCGTTTTGTTACGAGATTTTCAGGGAAGCCCACCCTCGCTAACGAAGGGTCAAAGGTCTCTCATGTGTTGCTTAAAAGATGAAAGATGAAGCTTTTCGGGAGCTGCAGATGTGGAAAAAGACCTATGGCGAAACTAATAAAGACTATCCAGAAAAAAGAAAAGAAAATCAGCAGTAAAGATAAAGCTCATATGCAGAGGGGCTTCGTGTGATGAAATGCGCAGTGTCCACAAGTGAAAGGCCGAATACCCCTCTCTCTCTTTTTTTCGTCATTGTATTAGAAGAGACTTACCCCTCTGCACAACCATCGGAAATCGATTTTGTACGGTAATAATGTATAGGCGCGTGAAAGAACTTTGTGGCTGACGGAGGGAAAAAGCTAGGTTGGGCCGAGAAAATACCGTATTTTTCCCTTTATTGCGCAAACCCAAAACAAATGAGCTGAAGCCAGTGACTGAGTATGGGTGAAAACGGTTGAGGGGAAAACCATATATTTTTCATGCATGGCAAGCCATATGCCGGATGTGATATGGTTCATGGTAATCTAATAAGAATAAGCAGACAAACTGCCACGAGCAGGTTTTTAATATAGAAGCCGTCAATGTAGTTCAACGACACTATAGAGTGAGACATTCGGCACGCATTCCTCGCAAACACTTACAGAAGAGAAGTCTGCTATATAAACCAGAAACGTCACCATGCCGAGGTGATCTAAATTCTATAGAAGCGAGATTCTATAGAGGCCTCTGTATTGTGTTATATTGGTGCACGTTAAAGAACACCAAATGATCAAACTTTCCGGAGCGCTCCAGTACAGCGTCACTCAATCATCTCGTGCTTTAGGCACCAAAAACCCCAGATATTGTTATAATAACACCATGTTTGCTGCTTTGTTCTGAAAGAAAGAAAGAATAGTATTCACAATATAGATTGGCAGAAAGATTCGGCAGATCCCTCGCCTTGTGGGAATCGTTGTCTTGCGAAGGGTATGGGAGATCCTTAAGGTATCAAAGGTTTTCGAAGTTTTCTACACCTCGCTTCGTGTTGCGCAGCCTCCGGTGTCGATCCGCCTCTGTCAAGCGATCATTTCAAGTGATTATGTTATCACATTGACGCAACAAACGTTAATGAGGGGCATCCCGATGCCGTCACAACATCACACTTGGTACGACACGATTCTATTCTTGAAACCGTTCATGTTATCGACGCCGTCGGTTGCTTTTCACACAGGGTTCAATATACACTAGAGGAAAATCTGGTGCTAGATTGCATGGAAGCTGTACCGCACGGTACATCAGCCAGGATGGGAACGATGGTATAGTACTCGTATTTGTTTAAACTTTGTCCTTTAGGTTCTTTTCAACTCCGTGTGGCCTATATTCGCTTTATCGCAAAGCTTTACAATGTTCCGCATCATAATCATCACCACCATAATCATCAGCCTGGCTACGTCTATTGAAGGGCGAATCTCACATGTTCCACCAGTGATCTTTGTTATGTGCCTGCTGCTGCCACTTTATACTCGTGAGCTTCCTAATCTCATCTGCCCACCTAACTTTCTGTCTCCATCTCAACCACTTGCCTTCTCTGGGAATCCAGTGAGTTACCCTTAATGACCAGCGGTTATCCTGCTTACGTGCTACGTGCCCGGCCCAACTTCATTTCTTGTTCTTGATCTCAACTATATGATATTCTTAACAGCGGTTTGTTCCCTGATCCCCTCTGCTCTCGTCTTGTCCCTTGAAGTTACCCCTTTCAATTTCCTTTCCATCGCTCGTTGCGTCGTCCTCAATTTAAGCTTAACCTTTTTTGTAAGCTTCCAGGTTTCTGCTCCATAGGTAAGAACCAGTAATACGCAACTGGTATATAGCTTTCTCCTGAGGAATAATGACAATGTACCTCTCACAATTTGATAAGGCTTTCCGAGCGTGCTCCATCCTGTTTTTATTCTTCTACTTTGTCAATCAGGTGTTTTGGCTCTGCGGTTACTACCTGTCCTAAGTAGACGTACTCTTTAACAACTTCAAGTGCCCTGCTACCCATCTGCAAGCCTTGTTCTCTTCTGAGGTTGGTGAACATTACTTTCGTTTTCTGCAGAAAAATTTTAGGACCTACCTTTCCGCTCTGCATGTCTGACTCGGTAATCATGAATTGAAATTTCGTATCATCACCTTGACATTTTAAGGCTCACTAATTCAAATCAACCCTTGAATTTGACAATGACGCATTCTTTCATCAACACAAAATCCAAGACACAACGGTAAAAGGATCCACGAGTGTGTTCGAATGCGCAAACACGACATTTAGGCAAATCCATGCACTAGACCCATCATTTCCGGGGTGGCAGAATGATCGCAGCACCGGAGTTCCCTCTAGTAAATATTCAAGGAGAGTGTATGGCTTATTTAGTTTGATGAGGCATGAAATAGTTTCGCCTTGATTGATGATATGTGTGTTTGATTAGTACAAGGGCCATGCTTGGTTAAATAGCGCCATGCACATTTATGACAAAATAACAATGGTCCATGATTTCAGGTGGTATGTCCGGGATGTGAACTGTGTATAGTGTTACGTGGCTGTAAGGAAGCCTAGAATTGCGTGCCCTGAGGCGGGTTCAAACGGATAGTTGTAAAAATTGAGAGTGACGTGAAATGTATGGAGCAGGAATGAATGATGGCGTTCGGGGTAATAAAACTAGTATGGAGACATAAGTTATTAGCACAAGTGCATTAGGTCACATTAACTGTTGCCTTAATTGATTATCCATAACGAAGAATAAATTGAATTGATGGCATGACACATTGCTACGTGCTCGGGAGCCCTTTTCCCTCTCATTGTTTCCCAGCTTTTTAAAAGAATCGTGAACGATCGGTAGCAGGTTTAGACCACTATTATACAAGGAATTTACCCCTGGTTTGTTTTAATGGTTCCCCCTAAGGGCATTCCAACCTGCGTGCCCCTCGCGATGCTCTAGCTTTGTATGCCAGCCCTCAGAACGCCTGTATGCACATCTCTGTATGAGGTACTTAGGCTAATGACCCTTCTAATGCAGGGTCTCTTTAGCAAGTACGATGGGGGCATTTGACTAATGCATTGAACGAAGAAAAAAAAACGTGAGAGCATGGTCTGCCTCGGATGCGTTTTACTTAGGCCTGAATTATGTCATTGTGGTCATTGAATGGCTTCTTACTATAAACATCAAAGTATTCTCGCTCTGTTTTTTTTTTTTCAGGTGGGGCTTGCAATGACTGATCTGTGTCGCTGGCGCTGTTCCAAAAAAGGCCTACTCACCTAGAGTGGGCGCGCACCGAGGAAATGATAAGGAAAACAATGTTTATGTCGAAACAAAGATTTAGAGACATGCATGCAGTGCCATCTTTCCTCAGTAACAGCGGGGGCCTGCCATAACTGAATGGTAAATAGGCTAAAAAATGTTATCTGACGAAAAAGTAAGACACGAAAGTCTAAGTATACTACGCAGTAGAAAACAAGGACGGGAAAAAGGAGGACACGCGTAGCATACTTAGATCATGTGTCACCAACTGACACAATCGTCCACTTTGATTAGACATGAAACATACATTATGATGATAACGATGACGGTCATTTTCAATCTGCCATCGGAGCACAGCACACGGAAGGTACCCGCTATACATTATGACGATAATGATGACGCTAATGACGATGAAGGACAAGCGCGTTCCAGACCTCACACTTTCTTTTGCCATCGCGGGAAAGCACATGCAAGGTACCCTCTATACTCCGCTACGATAACGATGACGTTTATGAGCATGAAGATTGTGACAATGATTATCACGCACAATAACTGGCTTGTGCAATGGATGATGGCTCGATAGGCTCTACGATGCCTTTTGTATGACTGGAAACAACAAACAACCAGCAGGGGGACCTTTTCAAACCTCGTCTCTTCCAACTTCAGGTTAGATCTGATACCACAAAGTAGTAATAACGAATTCAAAACGAAGTACAGAACTCGACACAACATATCAGTTATTACCAATAAACAGGGTATACATAACTGCACACCTTTTGGCACTCACGTGCGTGAGTGGGCAATGTCATGGTTGATTTACGGTAACACCCATCGTTCCTACTGCTTCGCCCACTCGTCATCCTTCACTTCGTGGATATTCTGTGATTTTTGTCACCCGTTATATTAGCATGACGTCATCGCGTGATGATGACTCGTTTGCATCACTCGCGTCAACGCCATCGACGATCAATTTTCGCGTCTGATAAGACACCTAAGGCTTTCAAAGATCGCAGGAAAGGAATCAAGACTCAAGTTCACGGTAGCATACATACAGCCCGCGCGTTCGCGGCGTCTACAAACGGGCAAGCGCACGTGCGCTGACCTCAAGTAACGTAAAGCATGTCACGTAGCGCATACGTCTCTATGTTGAGGAACGATTGGTTTCACTTCGAATCGATTCTCCTCCACTCACCGAGGGAACCTTTCGCTTAGGCTGCCCATTTGCTGCAAATCGCTCTCATCCATCTCGAGTGCCTCAAGTGAACGGCTTATAAGGTCCGTGGCTTGCAACCAGTAACCTGCTATACCGCTTCTCTTGTAACGTTTGGCTGGAACTCCAGGCTCGATCCCTCCGCCTCGGCTCGGTGGAAAAGACGTGTTCTGTTCGATTACAAAGGTTCGTGCTTTAACCGATATTAATGTGCGTTACGGGGTAATTGAACGAAAATTACGGGGTTCTTGATGGCAATGCAGCTCCTTATAGACATGCATAATATCTTATATGAAAGGAAAGGGAACAAGAAGTGAGGGTGAGGAGGATCAGTATTGGATGTAGGAAGGGAAAAGGTGGATGTCGCGTAACCGTAGCACAACTATGTACAGTATAGCATATAGCAAGGGATCGGAAACAGAAGTCAGGGTGAGAAGAACTGACAAGCGTAGAGTTTCGTACATTATTACTTATAGCGGAATCTGGCGCTGGTGTCTACGCGGGCTGTCTCAGCGGTGCCTGTACCCTCATGGGAATGATGGGAAGTGCGGGCTTCAGATTTTCTTCGAATGGATTACGTTCTTGAGATTCGCGACGCTTGTTTGGCAAGTGTAAAACAAAGTGACATGATGGTATACCTAACTGAAACTTGCTTCATTTTTTAAAATAAACCTTATTGCAAAAAGTATCCGTGACCGTGAGGGAGAAGTGAAACCTGGACAAATTTAACATACATGACACGCACTGCTCTGCTATTGTGTTCTAGATTAGGCATCAAGATGTAATGAATTATTGTTTACTACTCTTCAAAACAAACAGGCTCATTTTTCTCTCGAAAGTACTCATGATAAATTTATGAAAATAATAGTACAGTATTAGGTGAGAAACACATAACGAATTGTCTGCTGCGATGTCAGGTGCGTCTGTCCAAGTGCTCGTTTTCCAACGCATCTCTCGTTTTGTTGTGAATTCGAGTCGGAGGAGCGTCACGGTTTGTCTACTTAGCTTCACTGTCGTTTTGCAGCCTGTTTAAACGATTTTTGGTAGGGCGCGCTTATGAAAACATTGCCACGTTCCTGCGTGCTTCGCTGGCAAAGCTCATCGAAAGACGACAGTATTCTGTCTGGAAACGCTTTGGTAAAGTCTCTGGAAAAAAAAATCGCAGATCCCACGTACAGTGGGAATCGATGATATGCGAAGCATAAATGAAAAAGGTTGATATAACATCTTAAATTCAGCTCTACGTTACGAGGTGGAGGGAAATGATGCCGTACATGACTTCCGTGTCATGATTATCATGTCTGGATGTGTCGTTTACCTTCGTCATCTATTCACGTCACGTGATATCAAATTTAGTATATGTGGAGCTATCGAAACGACCATGAGCACGATATGAGCATGGTATGTTGTCATGTTCGTACATGACACGCGTGTCAGGATTATCATATTTGCACCAGTCATATACTGTCGTCACAAATTGACGTCACTTTACACCAAATTTGGTATATGTGGAGCTAGCAAAACGGCAACAGGCGCATCATGAAGGGCCCAATATACTACAATGTAGCGTTGACGCGCGCGTACACTGGGCACAGCAACGCTACGTTAGCAAAACGCGAGCACTCTCTTGTCTGACGCCAGGCGCGAAAGTGCGACCAACGTCCGTCGGCGCGGCCCGACGGCAATCGGTGCGAAATGCGACATGCTGCATTTCGCCCCGATGCGTTACCCTGACAACACTGTGCCTCCCTCTTTTCGTGACGAAGGGATGCCAGACGCGCTGAAACGCACATGCGTCAAAACAACGCAGCGCGGCGCACGCCTGCGAGTATATGGCAGGACCACCGCTTGGCATGGCAACGCCGGCGTGACGCGACGAAATGAACGCCAGCGAGCACGCGCACCGCGTCATGTCGAAATGTATTGGCGTCTTGACTGTGTCATGTAGTCATGCTCTCACATGACACACGTTTTATGATTATCTCGTTTGCACCAGTCACATACCTTCATTATCTATTGACGTCAGGTAATAACAAATTTGGCATGTGGGAAGCTAGTGAAACTGCCGCGAGCACATCAAAAGTGTGGCATGTAGTCATATTGTTACATGACACGTATGTCGTGATTATCATGTTCGTCTGTGGCATTTTCCTATGTCATCCATTCGCGTCACGTAATACCGAGTATGGTACATGTGAGGCTAGCGAAATGGCCGTGAACGCATCATGAACGTAGCATGTAGTCATGTTATATTGGATTGGATTGGATATACTTTTATTTGGTCCTCCAAAACACAGATCACTGTGTTGTGGGCAGCTCCCACGTGGGGACTGAGATGCCAAGCTCCTCAGCCGCCTCGCGGGCTTGGTGGACAGCCTAGAGCTGATATGCCAAGGACGAGCTGCGGATTGCCGCCTCCCATCTGGCAGAGGTGATGTTCGATAAATGAGCGAATTTGGTGCACTGCCAGAGCATGTGTTCTTATGAAGCTATTTCCCCACAATGTCGACAAAGATTACTTGGGTAGAGGTCAGGGTACATAATGTGTAACATTTTCAAAGTAGGGTACATCCGCGTTTGCAAAAGCCTTAATGTAAGTGCTTAGGGCCCGGTTAGATTTTTCTGAGGTGGAGGGAAAATCCTTCTAGACAGGTAGAAATGTTTAGTGAGCTCGTTATATGTTGTAAGAATTTCCCGGTTATCCCATTCACCGGTAGTACGGATCCCCTAGGAGGCGCGGTTGGAGAGTTCTCGCGCGGCCTCATGTGCTGCTTCAATGAGATTGGGAGGGGAATCGTTGATTTGTCCAAGGTGAGCTGGAAACCAACTCAGAAGATGATGTGTTATGTTCTTGCCTTGCAGTATTCTAAGCGTTTGTTCAGAGACTGTCCCCTTGGCGAACGCCCGTAGTGCTGCCATGGAATCA
The DNA here is from genome assembly GCA_013436015.1 of Rhipicephalus annulatus. Taxonomy (NCBI): domain Eukaryota; kingdom Metazoa; phylum Arthropoda; class Arachnida; order Ixodida; family Ixodidae; genus Rhipicephalus; species Rhipicephalus annulatus. The sequence goes on along the minus strand of WOVY01004874.1, from coordinate 130,503 downwards.
CTGTAGACGACTTCAATGTTATCCATCTTGAGTGCTAAGGCGATGGCCACCTGTTCCGCAATGATTGGGTCTTTCGTCCTGACCGTCGCTGAGTTGACGACATGGCCAGCCCCATCGACCACCACTGCCACAAACGCTTTCCCATTGGCGTAGGGAGCCGCGTCAACAAATACGACCCCTCGTTCCTCGTTTGAGACTTGACGAAGTATAGTCCTGGCCCTCGCTACTCTTCTTCCGACGTTGTGTTCTGGATGCATGTTTCTTGGTATAGGAGATGCCGTGATAGTCTCCCTGATGTTGTCAGGGATATCATTGTAATTGCGTCTGATTGCTATTGGGTGTTGGCCCAGCTCCTGCAGGATCATTCTCCCCGACCTTGTTGTAGATAACCTTGAAAACTGTGCTCTCTCTTGGGCTTCTGCTATTTCTTCGAGCGTGTTGTGTATGCCAAGCTCAAGCAGACGCTCGGTGCTGGTATGTATGGGTAGGCCCAGGACCTTCTTGATAACTTTCCTGAGGAGCATATTCAGTGTCTCGGACTCTGCTCTTGACCAGTTGTGCATTACTGCCTCGTACGTGAAGTGGCTTAGAACAAACGCATGCATCAACCTGATGAGGTTGTTTTCCTTGATCCCATTTCTTTTGTTGGCCACTCTGCGTATGAGGTGCACCGCACTGTCTCTTTTCCGAGTTAACTTGGCTATAGATTTGCTGTTGGCGCCGGTAGACTCTATCAGCAAACCCAGGACTTTGATGGAGTCGACCCTCTGGATGGCATCCCCTTGATTTGTACGGAGGTGGATGTAAATCTGGTTTAACGGCTTCCATCCCCTGGGCTTCGGTCCCCGGCGTGCAGTACGATAAAGCAAAAGTTCTGACTTACTCGAGGAGCACTTGAGCCCGGAATGGCGAAGGTACTCTTCTACGGTGTCAATCACCTCTTGCAGAGCGCTCTCAATCTGCCCCTCGCTTCCACCTGTGCACCAGATGGTAATGTCATCTGCGTAGATGCTGTGCTTCAATCCTTCAATGCTTGATAATGTCTTTGACAGTCCAATCATGGCAATGTTGAACAGCATTGGTGAAATCACTGCCTCTTGCGGCGTGCCCTTTGCTTCTAGTTAGATTGCTGCGGTCTCGATATCTGCAATCTTCATCACGGCTTTCCGATCTGTAAGAAAGGACCATACGTAGTCATAGAAGGCTTTCCCTAGACCAAGTTTGGAAATTGCTTCGAGTATGAATGAGTGGTGGATGTTGTCAAACGCTTTTTCTAGATCTAGGTACAGAATGGCTCTCACGTCTCTGGTTTCATTGTCGATGACCTGGTGTTTGATAAGCTTCAATGCATCTTGTGTGGATAGCCCTGCCATGAATCCAACCATATTGCGTGTATATATGTCGTTATCTTCCAAGTATTTGTTTATCCTGTGCAGTATGGCATGTTCCGCCACCTTGCCGATGCGTGATGTCAAGGATATTGGCCTCATGTTGTCCAAGTTAGGGGGCTTTCCTGGCTTTGAAATAAGGATCGTGCTGGCCAGCTTCCACTGCTCTGGCACCCTGCCTTCTTTCCATGCTGAATTGATCATATCCTTCAGGGTTTCAATTGAATCATCATCAAGAATACGAAGGGCCTTGTTTGATATACCGTCCCGGCCAGGGGCCGACCTGCTGTTGAGATCATGCAAGGCTCTTCTAATCTCCTCGATGTTAAAGTCACCCTCAAGACCTGGATTTGGCGTGCCATGGTACTTTCTACTTGGTGGTGCCAATCCTCTTTTGATTGGGAGGTACTTATGCACGAGCCGCTGAACAACTTCCTGTTCTGTAGTGCGCCCTATCTCTTTATGCCAAATTCGAACGATAACATGCTTTTGATTTGTTTTGGTGGTGTTTTCGTTGTGGAGATGCTTTAACATATTCCATCTGTTGCCATTGCGCATCTGATCATCGACAGAGTTGCGAATTTCGTCCCATTGCTGCCTGGATAGTGCGCGACAATGTTCCTCGACTGATCTGTTTACCTCAGCTATCTTCTTCCTCATTCTTCGGTTCAGGCGCTGACCCTTCCAACGGTTCAGTAGTGCTTGCTTTGCCTCAAGAAGATGAGCGAGCCGGCTATCCATTCTTTCAACCGGAAAATCTGTGGTAATGGTGGATGAAACGGATTTGATGTCATCTTTAATTTGTTTGACCCACTGCTCCAAGCCTTGTCTGTGGCCATCTCGTTCCCTTTCTATCCTTATCTTCCTGAACTTATCCCAGTCTGTGAAGTGGAATTCTCTCTGCTTTTTACGCTCCACGGAGAAGGTAGTGGCAAGAATGCAGTGGTCACTCCCTAGGTCTACAGCAAGGTTCATTTACTGGGCCTTCTTGATGTTCCTTACAAATGTAAGGTCCGCGGTAGAATCCCTGCAGCAAGATGTACCAAGCCTTGTTGGTAGGCTGGGGTCTGTGATTAGTGTGAGATCAAGTTCACTGGCACTTTGCCAAAGTCGATTTCCTTTCCCAGTGTTGTACTCGTAACCCCATGTATGATGAGGGGCGTTGAAATCAACTGCTATGACGAGTGGACATTCCCCGGCGATATTAACAGGTTTCTTTAGAACCGTCATGAACCCTTGCTTTTGTTCCTTTGGATTGCTGTATATATTACGAATGAAAATGCTCTGACGGTTGCTGGTACCTGGCACGATCTCTACCATGACGTGTTCCAACCGGCCTGCTTCTATCTTGAGGTCGTGGGTTACATGCGTTAGTTTGTTGCATACGAAGGTGCAGACTCCCCTCCCTTCAGTATCCCCTATTACAGGCCGGAATCCAGGCAACGTTGCTTGCGGTGAAAGGGTCTCTTGTAATAATATAATATGCGGCTTTTCTTGGCTGCTCCTGATATACTGCTGTAGGGTTGCCTTCTTTTTAAGGTAACCTCTACAGTTCTATTGCCAGATACGAAATGCTTCACTTAGCGCTGCCATCATGGTTATTACATGGGTGTCGAGAGCCTGATACTGCACCTGTCGACAGGTTTGGTACCACTAGTATTGGTGGCCGAAGGGGTGAGTTTGGTGCATAAGGAGGCCTTGCTGTATTGTGCAGGTATGCTTCGACCTTTGTAATGCGCAAAGTCATATGCTCTTTCAGTGCCGCCACGCTTGACTGTAGCCTACCCATCTGCTCGCCAAGATTGGCTACTACTTTGCTGAGCGTGTCAAAGACCTCTTTCATATCTGACATGGTCGTTTGGTTGGCTTCCACGTGTTCTGCCATGACTGCCCTCTTTTTTGTGGTTCTCGAGTCCCCACGTTTTCAGCCACAGGGACATCAACTGGCTGAGGCATTGGCTGTGAAGATTGCGCGCTGGTTAGCTTAGTGAGAAGAATTTTTATTTCCTTTAACTCAGCTGATAGCCTCTCATTCGATTTTGTAAGTCTCGCGTTTTTTTGCTCTAGCTGTGCAATTCTATCATGCTCTGGCAGCTTACCTGTCATCACCTCTGCCGCGCCGTTGCGCACTCCCTCAGCCCAGCTGCCTTTAGATGCAACTGCAGGCGTCCTCCCCAGGTGTGAAGCCGTGACCTCGAACTGAACGCTGGGCAGCTGGCCATTCGGGTGCCGCCCATGCTGATCCCGACCCTGATGGTGACCTTGAGAACTCGAGCGCCCCCGTGATTAGGAGCGGGCTTTCGGTCTAGAACCTCTTCTGGAACGCGACCTTCCCCTGGAGTGGGGCTGCCTTTCCTGTTCTTGTGTAGTCTGGATGCTGTGGGTCCCGTAGGCTGAAATAAGCTGCTTGTCGTTGATGTCTGAACTCGATGTGATTGATGCGTCCCGGGCTTCTGCGGCTGCTCGCGATCTTTCCCAACGTCTGCGTCTGACGACGTATGGCACTAAAAACCTGTTCTTGCACTCCTTGTCTGCCGTGGGATGGTGAACGTCGCACAGCCTGCATCTTGGATTGCACTGGTGCAGGCTATCTGGGTTCTTGATCTCGCAGCCTCTGCACATGGTTTCAGCTGGGTTCGGACAGACGTCAAACCGATGTCTAAGCTTTCCACAGACGTAACAAATATCGATGTTCTTGCAGTAAAGGGAGCAATGCAAAATTGAAGGTCCATATCTCACGAATCTGGGCACCTTGTGTCCTTCAAACGCTATGATGATTGTCGCAGTGTCCTTGATTCTCTTGGCCTGCAGCGCGAGCGGGTTGTTCGCGTTCATAATCTTTCGGGTCAAAATGTCCTGAGTATCGCTTACGGAGATCCCGCGAATCACTCCTTTACAAGTATCGTGTGGTGCCGTGGCGTACGCGCTAACCTCGAAAACTTTGCCTTCAATGTCAATTTGCTTGACCTTGAGGTATCTTGAAGCTCTGTCTTGGTCCGGAGTGCTTGGCACCATAATGTTCTGCTGCAAGTTGGAACAGATGATGTCCTGCATGGCCTCCTCCTCTTTGACGCCGGCCGCCAGTACTATCGCGTCTGCCAGGGCTCCAGTGCCAATTCTCGAGATATTTAATCCTCCACGTGGTCGTAGCACAATTTTGCTGAAGTCCTTAGGTAGTGGCGGCATGCGTCCAGCTCGCACGATTGTATGCTTGGTGTCATACCTACTACGACTGGCTCGAGTGTCTCCGGCAACGCCAGCCTTGGTCGAACCCTTGGCAGCAGGAACGCTAACCACGGCTCGCTTATACACCAACAAATGCCCGCTATGCAGAGAACACCCCATACTTTACCACGTGACATGGGCCTGCCAACACACACAGGTAGTGCCAAGAAACTGTACACCAACACCGGAGCAGTGGGAGGCTGCGCTGTCCTGCTCTAAGCCGGAAGAACAGCTCAAGCTGATCGACAGAGCTTGCAAGATGGCAAAGGCCACGGGGGCCCTGGACTGGGGGCTCCACCTTCACCGGAAAAAAGCTATTTGTAATAAAGTTTTGAATTCAATTCCTTGAGCGTCTCGTTTCGGCTTCCTTTAAACCCATGTCTTCCGTGCAATTCTCTGGAGAGATGTCCTCTCCATCTACTCGGTATTTCATTCTCTGTTGCAGGTCCTGCAACGCGCAGAGCGTTGAGTCACGTTGGCGCTGGGTCGGCGCATCGGCGACAATCGCATCCTTGGTTAGGCTTAAATCCCCCGGTGGCGTTGCCGTGTAAAAATGTCCCAAAAACGGTTTAAAATTCCGCTCACCAGCACAAAGGGGGTATCTGCTGATTTCTTGAGAACTTAGGCACACGATTGGACTGAAAACTCGGCGACAAATTCGTGAATACCGCAGGAAAGCATTCGTGAAAGCAGGAGCCGATCTTCGCGCGTCCGCACTGGTCGGCACCTCGGCGTTCTAGTCATGTTATATGAAACACATCTAATGATTATCATGTTTGCACCAGTCACATGCTTTCGTCATTTATTCACGTACTGTAATACCAAATTTGGTATATGTGACGCTAGCGAAACGGCCGTGAGCGCATCATGAACGTGGTATGTAGTCATGTTGTTACATGACATGCATGGAATGATTTTCATGTTAGGGTTTGTCACTTTTGTTCGCCATGCAATCATGCCATACCATACCAGTTTTGCAACATGCAATGTGAACGAAACCACCGCGAGAGCTGCAGGACCATGAAATGTTAATCATGGCATTCATCACATACAGGTCATGATATTCATGATATGACTAGTCAGATATGTTTTTCATACAGTCATGCTATGCCCAAGGAGGATTAAAAAATTTTTTTCTTTAATCCTCCTTGGCTATGCCATACCAAGTTTGGTATCGATACCATAATCGAAATGGCCAGGAAAGCTAAAAACTGTTGGCGACTAGATAGATAGATAGATAGATAGATAGATAGATAGATAGATAGATAGATAGATAGATAGATAGATAGATAGATAGATAGATAGATAGATAGATAGATAGATAGATAGATAGATAGATAGATAGATAGATAGATAGATAGATAGATAGATAGATAGATAGATAGATAGATAGATAATAGATAGATAGATAGATAGATAGATAGATAGATAGATAGATAGATAGATAGATAGATAGATAGATAGATAGATAGATAGATAGATAGATAGATAGATAGATAGATAGATAGATAGATAGATAGATAGATAGATAGATAGATACGCTCAAAGTCGCCAAAGTTCGCTAAGAAATGCTTCGCATTTAAGAGTGGTTAATGATTTTAAGTACCTGGTACTCTGCTATGGGAGAGCATAGAGCCGTCTTGTCCTCAACAGACCTGTGTTTAGAAAAACGGGTTAACGATTCAGAGTACTAAGTGCTCTACTAATGGAAAGCATGAAGCTGTCTCGGAGGCTAACGATAATTCTGAAGAATTTGACCGGACGTGGACTGCCATGATACAATTGACACCGTAATGCCATGCGTTTGTTATCATGCTCGAACTTCAAGACAGCTACGGTGTATTGCGTAAGTTTTGATGCAACAGCCTGAAGAATTTCGAGAAAAAAAGCGATTCTAGGAATTCTTTCACAGAACTTTACTAGGACTAGATGTCTTCTATCCTAACATTAGAGACATTGTATGGCAACAAAAGGCAAAAAAAATGACAACATATCCACGGGGTGAATGATGGAGAGTGGGGCGAAGCATCCGCAAGTCCATTCGTTCTTGCTTCTGTCCGTCCACGCGTCCGTCTGTGTGACCGTCCATGCGTCCATCCGCCCGGCCGTGCGCGCATACGTCCGTGCGTTCGTCCATGCGTTCGTCCATGCATTCGCCCCTGCGTCCGTCCATGCGTCCTTCTGACCGTGCAGCCATCCATGCGTCCATCCGTTCATCTGTCTGTGTGTCCGTTTGTCCATCTAGTCAACACTCCAAGTAGCACCATCTCGCATCTTTTTATCATATATTCCACATATAGAAGCACCGCCATTCAGCAGACATATTCCAAGGACTAAACGAGAGGTGGCATACGCACACTTTCTTACGGCTTGCGCTTCGTGTCTACTTCCCACCTTTAACCAATTCGAGTTCTTGGTATTTACTAGTTCACTGTATTCATGTCACTGTGGCCCAACGCTCGCTAAACCTTTCTAAAAGCAAGGAGGTTACGCCCAGCGAGTGTAACGTAGTAACCCTTTCTTGTCAGATAGTACTCAATGCATATGCTAATGGCTGCTAATGGGGAATGAGAAACAGAAGAACACTTAGTGCATACGTTTTTATTGTATGATGTTAATCGAGAAGTTTAAATCGTGCAATACTACAGGTTAATCGATAAAGTCGAAAGTTGCTTGTTGTGTCAGGGAACCTTTCATGATTGCATGATTGCATTCTGCGTAATGGGTAGCGTGCTTTAAATCACGAGCAATAATGCGCGTTAAATGTTTTGGATCTACCTATGAACCCAGTACGTGGTTTTTAGGCTATACGAGCTGTAACGTGTGTGCCCTCTTTGTTAGGGGGCTGGCTTTAAACTACGCAACTCGCATTGTGACGCCCGATCACAATTTACGCTTGTGCCCCGGAATATTGCTGCGATATTACATGTTGTATCGCGAAGTATGTATACAGGGCGTGCGTGTTTGTAAAGTAAGTTATTTTGATTGATTGATTTGGGGGGTTTAACGTCCCAGAACTACCATATGATTATGAGAGACGCCGTAGTGGAGGGCTCCGAGAATTTCGACCACCTGGGGCTCTTTAACGTGCACCCAAATCTGAGCACACGGGCCTACAACATTTCTGCCTCCATCAGAAATGCAGCCACCGCAGCCGGGATTCGATCCCGCAACCTGCGGGTCAGCAGCCGAGTACCTTAGCCACTAGACCACCGCGGCGGGGCAAGTTATTTTGCCTGCGTTTTCAATCAGGAGAGGTTAATTTGACATTATTTGCGAGAAAGGACGTAGCCGAGTAGTACAACACCTACTTGCCACTTCAATGGCCTGGGTTCAATTCTGACTCGTACGCAAAAAATTTTAATATTTGTTTTATTTTCGAATTCCTAGATTTTTCGGTCACGCATGAGAGGGTGATTTTTCGCTCACAAAAAACGTTCGCAGGATTTCTCATTGGAGGGAAGGGAAAGGGGGAGGGGAAGGTTCTTCTTTCGCTGACTGCATATGCATATACACTCCTCCCTGGGAACAGTTGATTTAACTCGACTACTTTAGACTCATTCTTTGGCAAGCTCACTACGCTGAAGTTCACCGAGTGTCCTTGTACATCTTCCCTAAGAAGTCTACAAGGAATCCTAGCACGAGGAGGACAGCAAAGGGTGACTCCACTAAGAGGTCTGTTAACAAAATGGCGAGGGGCTGACGGGGGTTGCAGGAGAAGGGCAACTCTTCCCGAAATCAGTTAGTGAGGAGGAGCAAAATCTTCTGCCACCCACCTATAGACGTCACTAGGACGGACCCGCCATTGTTTGAACAGCAGGGTAATGGCTACGCAATTCTTTGAGGATAACGCCAGACGAAGACCAATAACACTTTTGACTTTGGGGAGTTGCTACATGCTCGGATAGGCTTCAGCGCTCCTCTGTGTTTAGTGTGTCTCCTTGGTCTCAGTCTAAAAAAGCGCTGAAGTCTACCTGAGCCGAAGACCACTGTTTTCGAATTTCAATGACTGCTTGGTTGCCATCATCACTTTCCAGAAAGCCGGACACAATATGGGAACAATTGTCCGAAGTATGTCATCACTTAATTTTCATTATTACTTTTTTTCATTTTTTGTGAAGCACGTTGTCTTTTAGACTGGATCAACCAAGCTAGTGGAAAGTGGGGGAGGGGGCTACGATAAAACTAGTTTGACCCCGAACGGGGAGCCCGGCGCGCGTCTATACGAGTGCACTCCCAACACCCGAACGACGCAATGTCACCTAATGAACGTGTAAACACGCGGATAAACATGGAACGAACAACGCAGTTACTAAGTTTGGAAATGGCGAACGCTGCGTGCAGCCCGCATACAGGATTACGCTGAACCGCATCCGTAAATTTTGTGTATCGTCCGGTTTCGTGTAATCAACATACAAACTGATCTGCTCCTTTCCAGCCGCGAATCGATTTCGACACGACCGTCTGGCAACGCTTGGTCCCTCCAAATAGCTTTCATCAATCTCGTGTCTGGAATGGTGAACGAACGGCAGACATTTTTTTTCCTCATCAAAGCTCATTCCGCTTCAGGGAATCTTAACCCTTTTCTTTGAAATTCTGAAAAAGCAAGCCGGCAAGTTTAAGCTCGCAATGTATCGCGTTTTAAATCGAACCCCATGTGCCCTCCTCGTTGTGTGTGGGAGTGTGTGCGTGTGTGCTTGTGTGCGTGCTTTTTTCCTAAACGTACGAGCTTTCAATTGAGCAACTTGGCGAAAAATATTAAAAATAGAAGTTGTTTCTTGGGGCATTGAAGCCGAAAGCTCAATTTCAGAGTCTGCCCTGGCTTTTGAGCCTGATGGAAATGTCGTCGTTGTGTGTGCGTTCAAAAAGGTAGCGACGGCTGTTTGTTTTTGCTACGTGTTCGCTTACGGTTTGCCGAACTTGAGGACGGAAAGTCGTTAAAAGTTTATCCCCCTTTACGGAGCGAGAGCCATTGAACGAACATTTGCCGTTAAACGGAGCCCGGTGAGTGGAACGCCGTGAATCGATTTGAGCAGTGCTAGGCGCGAACGGAACACCAAACAGGGCCCCATGAGTTTTCATCAGGCTCCTTTTTTTAATTTCTCCTTTTTGTCCCTTTTTCGAGATGAATACCTCACATACTGGAGAAACAAAGCAGACGGGGGTCAATTCACTGCACAGCGCTGGCCTCGTGACCATTTAACTTACCGCTGAGTCAACCCAGATAGGTGAGCTTCATCCTCTGTATATCATGTGAATGATTACTTAGGGTGTTAGGTGCCGACAGCACCATGCAATAACAAGGTGCACCGTAGAGAATGGCTCTGAAAGCTTCGACCTCCTAGCGGCCGTTAATGCGCACTGACATAGCACAGTACAGGGCCTTCTAGCGTCCCGTCTCCAGATCGAAATACGACCGCTACGGCTTAAATCGAACCCATGCATTTCTGGTCATTTAGATATAGCCTTTCGTTAGATGTGCTTCGTAGTTTTCCTCTAATTCGAGGTGGATCCTAGTGCCACATAAACCCTACTACCCAGCAAATCATTCACGCCACACGCAAGGAATTAGTTAATAATATTATTTGGGAGTTACGTCCCAAAACGATGACACGATTATGAGGAACACTGTAGAGGACGGCTCCGGAACTTTAACGTGCACTAATACGGCACAGTACATGAACCTCTACCATTTCGTTCATCTAAAGGTGAGCGCCGTAGCCGGGATCGAACCCGCGACCTTCGTTTCAGCAGACGAACACCCTAGCCATTGATCCTCTGAGGCAGACCACGGGATTAGTGAAAAAAAATTGGCCCCGTATCTGCATGTTACACTGCAAATGTCGTCGAAAGATAACCTTGCGTCTGGAGAGAGTGAACAGAACGTTTATTTGATGTTTTGCACGAGAAAATTGGTGAATGGTATTCTGGAGTCACTGCGTTAGAGTTCCTCGAGCGTGCTGCGGAGGCGAACGAGCGCATCAAGTCACGTCACACGGGAGACATGAGCGCTATCTGGCAGTTATCTTGGGAAACGAAGCACGCGCGTGCCCTGCGCGCCCGTCTCGGAGGTCATAAGGTGTAGAATGCAAGGCGACGGGTAGGTGCCACCACCGTGTCGTCTTGGCAAAGCGTTGGAAACACTTTTTTTTTTCGTGCAAGCGTTGCCTGGTCAGCGCAATGTGATAAACGCTATGGTCTTTAGAATTGCTTATGTATGCTTTTTCTAGTAAGACACACACATAAAAAATATTGACGTGTTGTGATGGTGCCTCAGATATGCGCAATAATTACTTCTAATTGACAATTGAACAAGTATGAACGCTAAACTTTGAGCAATATTGGTGGGCGCTGTGAATGGGGTCGGTCGTTTGAAGTATCGTTTGGCCATTTTGGTACCGTTTAAGGTACCGTTAAGGTAACAAACAGACAAATGTTAAAACAGACATACTTGCGTCCAAGGTCCCGAAAAAAGACTATCGTCTTTAAAAGCTCTATGCACAACGTTCCTCTGGAGTGACGGTCGTGCCATGTATACATCAGAAGACTTAACGAGTGTGCCATTCCCACTATGAGTTTGCGTTATAAACTCAGAGTAGGTTAGTTGGGAAGACACGCTTATCAAACAGTTGTCAGCATCGACCAGGCAATGCAACGCGTTCGATTTCTGCTTCGTAACGCGCCAGTATAGACCCAGTCAATGTCATCTTATCGTGAGTTTTCTATTAATATTTCACTAATCTCGAAGCCAGCTTGGTATGCACCTAGACTTTTGATTGGTGGTGCTGTTGCTCAGTTGATTGATTGATGATTGATATGTGGGGTTTAACGTCCCAGAACCACCTTTTGATTATGAGGGACACCGTAGTGGAGGGCTCCGGAAATTGCGACCACCTGGGGTTCTTTAACGTGCACCCAAATCTAAGCACATGGGCCTACAACATTTCCGCCTCCATCGGAAATGCAGCCGCCGCAGCTGGTGTTGCTCAGTGGTGTTGAAATAATAATAAAGTATAGCAACACCAGTAAGATTGATATAGATACAAGTTGTTTAATTCTGCCGGCATGCTTTCCTGTCAAATAAAAACCCGTTGAATCGTTCACCTGGAAAGCAGCGCCATCTTTATTACGTCACCTGCGGGTTCAGTCCGGCCACCTTGGAAATTGTTGCGTTCCGCCCAAGGTTCCGGCATGTATGATGCGGTGAAATGTATGGCAAGTCAAGGTTATCTCATTGAGGCTTAGCTTTGTTGATATCCCCCACATCATCCCGATCGTCTATAATAACATCTGTTACTACGGCCATCATTGCAGTCCACCACTCCTACTAATACCACTATATACCATTACTGCTACCACTACCACCCACAATGCTACTACCACCAAACCTACTACTATACCGTGTCCATTGTCGGGACTGCTGGTACGTCTATTTCTATTTATTTTTTTATTTGTTGCAAATTATATAAGCGCACTGGGGTTAGTATATACAGAAGGAGGTCCCATAGCAAAGGCTGAAAGGGGGCCTACTGTCGGAAGTGTGTATGTTGATAATTACAACAAAATGGCACCTAAAAGAGGCAAGTCATTTTGAAAGGAATAAAAACAACGCTAACATGCACTATAAATACCAGTAAAAATTGCAACAAACCAACGTTCAGTAATTATACATGGCTATGAAAAAAACTCAAACACACAAAAAATGGCAGTAGAATCTTGAACAAAACTGGCTTTAATAATGATACATAGCTAAACAGACAACTCTAATCTATAGGCGTAATAAATATAAAAATAACTATAAAAATATAATGCCACTAACACTTGAGCTACTGCTACAACCACCCCCAACACTACTACTACTACTACTACTACTACTACTACTACTACTACTACTACTACTACTACTACAACTACTACTACTAGAACACCTCTGCAATTATTACTACCGCACCAGCAACGACAAACGCTACTATAATTCGGTCTCTGGTACAGGAATGGCAAGAAAAGCCACTTGTAAAAATACCACTACACTACTACCAAAAGAGCGTGTAAAACAGCAACAACGACGAAGACAACAACAGATTCCTGTATCACCTCCACGTTACGCGGAAGAATCTTCTGACACCACGTGCATAGAGTTGCACCGCCTCTGACGCTGTCCATATCCGCCTTGTATCGCGTTCCGTTTGGACAGCGATGTCTTCATTCCTGCCATGCCGACATAGACCGGCATTCATCTCTGCAGGCATGCGAGGAATGTGTGAGTTCCCGATTGGAACGACCCTCGCCCAATAGCATCAACTATTTCGAGGAGGTCCAGCCAGAACACGGAAGTAAAACACTTGTCTCGGGGAAAAGGCGCCTTTCAATGCCAGCTGAATGCGTACGATCCGATCATTCACCAACCCATTCGTTTTTTTTTTTTGCTGTTTTCTGCCAACTAGCGTTCGCTCTTTTGTAATGGACGGGAGGAGACCATAGTGTTTCCTATATACACTAGAGGGAACTCTGGCGCTGATGTCCACGGGAACTGCTACACACGGCGCTTCAGCGAGCCTGGGAATGATGGGTAGTACACACATTTGTCTAATCTTCATACTTCTGGCCTGCTTCTGGCTCCGCGTGTGTTCGTGTGGCTTGGAGCTGTTTTCTCACAAAACAAAAAAATCAGCAAATGTTTAGCGGTTGTGCTTCACTACCTTACTTTTTTAAAGCTTACCCTTTCAAATCAGGTCACGAAGTTCAAAAGGGTTCGTCCTTTTCTTTAAAACAAAACCATAACCAGCAATAAACGAAGCCTCAAGTACGATTCGCCGCCCGCAAGTACGAAGACTAGGCAAATGTGTGCATTACCCATCATTCCCATGGTCGCTGAACGATCGCAGCGCGAGTCCCCTCTAGCTCGACTACCCTTTATAGGGCCACCTAGCGGCTGTTGTTGGCAGAAGTATTATTTTGATAAGTTGTTCCTTTGTGCATGGTGCGGCACTTTGAAACGTTTTCTGCTGGTGCGTCTACCAAGGCAACGTCAGCGACGTGCTCTCACACACGTATGACGCAGGTAGCCATACCTTTTAGGTGGTGTCTCCCTACTAGTACTATTTGAACGAAGGTGGACCGATGGTTTCAAGTGGGGAGTGAGCGTTTGCACTGGCACTGAACAAAAAAATAAAGGAGGCACTGCCAGGACTAGCGGAAAGCCCTCGAGCAACAGATGGGCTTGCGCACATGATGTACGAAAAACTCGCAGGGCACATCACGTATTCGCTCAAGGTGACTCGAAGGCGAAAGCGAAAGTCTTTTTTACCTCAGTATATAATATTAATTCCGTAAACAAAAACTTTCTTCACCTAAGATCGTTGAGCATGGCTTGTGGGATCGGACATCGGCAACCTTTCAGCACCACTCATGGTTTTGTAGAGCCTCCGGGATTGACCTACCTTTGGCCGAAAGATGATGCCGTGTGATAACGGTGGCACAGGACGTCACGTCTTGTAGTGTGACAATGACTTCACACAAGTAACTATGACTCTACGCTGTCTTTTCTTTTAGTTTCCCACAGTTGGTACGTCATTTACTAGAAGACACGTCATATTTTTTATCATGGCAACCTAATGTCTTCATGTACAGTTACGTATTTACAGAACTGTAAGCATTACGGGTTTGTTCCCCAGCTGGAAGTTTTTTTTTCTTCCAATCACTACCTGCCGCGGACTTGAGGTTTTTCTGGGTATGCAGAAAATATTTTTTGGAGGAATAAAAGCGGTATTAAATAAACGATACTGGTTTCACTTATGAGTTGTACTGGACATATATTAGACAGGAGCATACGTTTACTAGAAGTGAAGAAACTTCCACCATCATTAATGGAAAAAAAATAGACTTAGTTCAGTGCAGGAGATGACGTTTTCCTTGTGAGCAGCTGGATCACTGCGGCACCTGGCGGAACAGCTCTCAACTACTTGCTTCTTTCTGCTTGTGATAGGCTTCGACAGTGTGCAAAAGAAAGTGAACCCGAGAAATACACCAGACTGTTTTCCTTTGCGACGAACAAGTGTCTATACTGAAGATTGAAGACAAGGATTACGGTTGCCTCCATATTTTTATTCTTATCGCAGGTAGGCCCGTAGGGCTGAACCTGTTGGTTTTGCCAAATAGAAGGTCATCATGAGAAGTTCACTTCCAACCATGCTTCATTTTACCTTCTATTTCTGGAAAGCTGGATAGGCACCCTAACTCACGCCGAGAAATATTGCGCCGTCGTTAAAAATTCGAAGATTTTGAAGTTTCCTTTCGTTGCCGGCACGCTTCTCTCACATACCCCAGCGCTGAAAGAACGCCAGTGCAATATTTTTTTTTCTTCTGACAGGTGCTTTCGCTTCCTTAATAAGAGCTTCCATAAGGGCCGTAAAAAATTGTATAACGTTACTGCCGTTGGTAAGATGTAACGACGCCAATAAATCGTTCTCTGCGGAGACGTGGTACCATTAAGGCCTTTGCTTTTTTCTACTCTGTAGATGCCCTCCACTGGGTAGTCGCAAAACTCCATTTTCTCTATGGTTTGCAGTTCTTGTCACTCAAAATCTTGAGCGTTTGGGAACGTGGGAGGGGAAGAGGATTATAGATTTCCTTCCTACATTCAAAGGCAAACCAGAACTTCATGGCTGTGCTCTTTCACGACTTCCCGAATTTCATTTCTGGTTGGAACGGTCGTTCACTTCATCGCAATAAAGGACATTCGGTATACATTTCCTGGTTTAAGTTTCCTAGGCCGCTATGCGTCCGAGATACTCGCTCGTTACCTTAATCAACTCTCCAATGACAAATGTACATTAAATATATATTGATCACTACTGTTTCAATTTGGTGCATTTTTGATATATATCTTATATCCAACAATATACACAGTTTACAATAACAGAGGTATACCTGTTTATCTTCGTTCATGTATAAACTTTTGTGACAAACTTTAAAATTAATTAACGAAATCGAAACACCACTGTGGGAATAGTAATCATTGGTACACACTGCATGTTTAGACGGAATATACATAGCCCCTCTCAGGGTGAAAACTGATTACCTCTGACTGTAATATCTGTAAACGAAAGAAGACCCGGACGAGCTATATAAACCGAACGTAGGTATCCCAACGATTTCCTACCATACGCACTAGTTACCCCCTTAAGCCCCGGGTGTTTCAGTTACGTATGAAGTGACGCTATATATCGCAAGGTTTCGCTTCATGACTCTTCTACTCACCGCCCCATCTACCCCACTCGTGCGCACACCTCTCGCAGGTCGCGTAACGCAGAGTCATACTGAACTAAAGGCGAGAAAGTTGTGCATTGTCTTCTATCGGTGATGCGGTTATGTGCTACAAAACCCCATTTTCGCTCTAAGTTTTCTTTTACCTTTCTCACCATTCCCCAGGTTACGCGTTTGTAGTGTCCTCGCCTCAGAGACAGTTACTGCGTGACTTGCACCTACCCTTCACCTCTTTCCGGCTCAAAAATTTCTCTTCAACGCCATGAAGTTCCTTTCGCACAAATAGACACACATTCGACCACTATGTGCACTCTGTCACCGTTGTTATTTTTATTGTAGGTTTGTTCCTCAGATGGGCACTGTAGAAGATCTGTGTCTCCTCTAACAGAACGAGCGAGATGAAAATGCCTGCAAAATGGTGAACACATCCAAAATACGTCCAAAACAGCAAACAAGACATCAACAAAAAGCATGGAAATGATGCACTAAACTAAGAATCTGGGGAATTGGAATATGCATGTGTACCCCGAGACACATGGCAGTAAAGGCCGAGAACGCCAGCAAGACTTCTCGTTGTAGATGTGGTCACCTCAAGAAACAGTTCGTTTTTGTTTCGCACCCACCATGCGACTTAGAAGTTTTTGCGACTAAGAGATAGGCAACTCTGCTATACGTTGTTCTATATCTCTTCACATTTTGTCGTCTTTCTTTCTTCAACTTTCATTCGAAGCGTCATGGCTCTCGACGCACGGACCCTTGCTCTGCAGATCGAACGAGCACTTAAAACGACAAAACGGGCCTATCCGACGCACTCATCAAACTTCTTTCGCAGCCTATACAGCGTTCACAGCTATGCATGACCAGAGTGTAAATATTTTGACAAAAAGATAGCCCAACGCGTGTTGCACATTCAGCTTCCTGTGCACGACAACGCCATTGGCGGCTGCGCGTCTTCACAGGGAGAGCAGCCGGCCCGTGGTATCACTCTGGGTCCCCGGATCAACCCTTCCAAGCTAATAGTTCATCCCTCCATCACGGCATGGCTTCCGAGCGGGGCGCCAGCGGTGTCGAGAAGTTTGGAGATTGCTCTTCGCGATAAGAACTGAAAGCTGCAGAGGCTACTGTGGCAACAGAGCGTGAGATTCCCCCTTGGCCTATCTGCTTCCCATCATAATGAGAACGCAGTGGTGCTTCGACTACGATGCCTATAGAAACCCTAGCAAGCCAGAGAGAGATAGGGAGATACATCCACGCGTTCTAAAACGGGGAATTACCGGAGCATCTGTGCCTCTCATCACGTTGTCGGAAGAGAGATCGCCAAAGATACAACGCTTTTTCGGGAATCAACGCGTGTCTTGTACGAGAGCGTACTCTTGTTGTTTCCGGTAGGGATAATTTGGCGTCAGGGTCTCGTCTGCACAGGCGACAAGAGAGAGAGAGAGGAAGGGCCTTTCTTTCTCTCTATCTCTCACACTTCGAAATCGTTGCAGGTCTACGCCGTCATGTTTGTGTTTTCTTTTTCGGCATTTTGCGTCAGTGTCTTAATTGCGGCAATTATGCCTCAGTGATTGACGACCAAGTGCCGATGATAGAAGTCTATAGAAAACAAGAAGTGTTATCCGCTGCATTGTCAAGTTACTATAGGATACATAGGCTACGGTAAGCTAGTTATTCAGGTGCCAGTTGATAGATTGAGCCCAAAGCAGGAGAAAGCAACGATGGGAAACTTCAAAGCCTCGTTCAACGCACGTGTGTCACAGCGTGGCACAATTCATATTAATTACACCGATGCTTTGGAACTTCGGAAGCAGATGTTCATTAAGACAAATGACGCCGTCGATACAGTTCGCTGTGCAATAAATAGGTACTAGGTGTAAAGAGTGCAGAAACGTTTGTTATGAGTTGCTTTGGTGTCGACATTGAAGGTGTTAATCAGCTATACAGGTTATGTCTAGTACGTTTGTTTCATAGTTTTGTTTTGTAAGAAAGAGTTCCAGCAAAACAACAAATCATTGTGTCTATACTTCACTGTCATTCTTTTATGATGACAGATTCGAATTAAAAGTGCTTTAAACGCACTACACGTAGTATTTGTTATTTCAAATGACCACGCAGAAATTACCAAAAGAGAAAGCGTGTGCACCAATGTAAGTACTTAAGTAGCAAAGTACCTAAAACTTTAGCGTAACATCTCGTATAAAAGATGTATTTGGAGTGGCACTAAGTTGACGCAACAGAAGCAACCATTCCCAGTCTTGTATACCTGGACGAATCACAAAAGAATCGAGAATCGCGGAGAATTTTCGGGAGAGTAACTGCCATAGTTGCGAGGCAATTCACTGAGGCGTAGTGTTATCCCTGTAATACAATATCACAATTGAAAATTTTGTTGAAGCACAATAAAAAACAGACGGACAGAAGAGGCTGACAAGGACAGTTCTTGCTCTCACAACTGAAGGTTTATTAATCAGAAAAGTTATTTAAAGCGGATACATGATCTTTCACGCATGTGCATCAGAAGAGGGGGCAACAAAAACCACTAAATTATGAACGTATAGTCCAACCGGCCCCACTTGCCATCTTGCTGCAATATATTACTATATTACACTGTTACAAGAGAGGATAGCCAATATTAGCTATCAGTTAGCCAGCATTGGCTAGTGCAGGTAATGAGCATGTAAACACAGTAAGCTATGAAGAAACTATACACCTTTTTTTTCATAGCGAATAATTGTTCCCCATTATATTTAAACTAAAAATTCATATTTGTTACAGTATCCTGCCTTGCACCACACGAGTTTTCTACATAAGTAAAAAAGCACTCCTTTTTTTCATGCTGCATTAGAAACGGCTTTTAAAGCCAAAGTTTACATTCCCAGATATTGATTCCATAAATGAAAGAGATACAGCCGTTGGCACCTTTAACTTAAACGCTCCGACACGTGGCCCCGGCTCGCTTGGACTGAGGTCAGCGCCACCAATCGTTAAACGATATGCTTGCTGCAGTTAAGGGTATACATGTAGCGTGCGTTGGTTTCACTAGTGAATTTCTGTTTCCAGTCTGACTGACTGGCGGGTCGAATGCACTCACTTTGCATCCCGTTTTATCTGTTTCGCTCGTGGCTACGTTATCGCGTGCACCCATGGCGTTCGTTGTCTTACACTTATCTCGACATTAAACCATTGCGTGTGACAGCTTACGCACCTTTCGTGCTTGAATTTGCAGCTGTTGTATAAAAAGCAGAGCAAACACACGTTCGAGGCACTTGTAAACGTTGCACAATAAATCTGAAATGCAGTGGCATTGTTCGTGTTCCAATTCAATAATTTTCAAACAGTGTGAATTGCACTGTTTCTCGCAATTTAGAGTGTGCCTTCCTGCTCGGTTCATGCTGCACGAAAGATGTCTTCGAGCTTGACATTTGTGCAGGTAACAATATCTGGGGTTTGGCGTCCCAGAACCACGATTTGATTATAGGATAAGATGGCAGTTTAAGCTTTCACGCGATAACTACACACGTAAATCGCTTTCTTTGCGTTGTATATATGCGTCTTTCTTGCTGAGAACGCGCACAAATATTGTGCATCATACATCTTCCGTGCAGCGAGAACCAAACAGAAAGGCATGCGCGCGTTAGTTTCACTAGTAAATTTCTGTTTCCAGTCTGCCTGACTGGCGGGTCAAGTGTATTTACTTCGCATCCCGTATCCGCCCTGTTTCACTCGTGGATATTTACGTTATCGTACGCGCCCATGGCGCTTGTCGTTGCGTGCTTATCTCGACAATGAACCATTGCGTGTGGCAGCTTACGCACCTTACGAGTATGCATTCGCAGCAAGGTTGATTGATTGATATGTGGGGTTTAACATCCCAAAACCACCATATGATTATGAGAGACGCCGTAGTGGAGGGCTCCAGAAATTTCAACCACCTGGAGTTCTTTAACGTGCACCCAAATCGGAGCACACGGGCCTACGCCATTTCCACCTCCATCAGAAATGCAGCCGTCGCATCCGGGATACGAACCCGCGACCTGCGGGTCAGCAGCCGAGTATACCTCATCCACTAGACCACCACGGCGGGGCCATTCGCAGCAAGGAATTACATGTATAAATAGCAAAGCAAACGCATACTCATTGCAGTTGTGAAAGTTGCACCATAAAAAAGTCAGGCCTGCGGGAAGGCGCAGCACATTCACAGCGACATTCTCCTTAAAAACGTGCTATCCGCTAAACGATTGCGAGGAGTTTTGGGCGAGTTGTTCATGCAGTGGCTGACTACGATGAGGAATTACGCCTGAAGTGGCTATGCGCCACAGTTTATAGCTGAACAAAAACAAGGTTTTGTAATGGATTGGAGCATTGGACGACTCACTCGTTACACTATTCGCATTGTGTGGCGACTGCTTGTTCTTTCACTGTTTAAAACGCTTTATAAATCGTATTAACGAGATTGCTTTCCAGACATCAAGCCTGCCTAAAGCAAGTTTGCGAACAAGTCTTAAGCACTGGCGTGGCTCGGTGGTAGAATACTAGGCTACACCCAGCAGACCCGGGTTCGAACCGCTTTGTGTCATTGGCATTAATTTTTTTTCGCGGCGGCGTCGGACAACTACGGCGCTGCGTGAGACAACAGTTGTGATCTCATAACAGCCGTCGCTGTAATAAATCTCAAATGCGGTGGCGTTGTTCTCGTTCCGATTCAATAATTCTCAGGCAGCGTCAATTGAACTACTATCCCACTTTACAGTTATCTTTAACTCCAGCAAGCATATCATTTTTAACGCTTGGTGGCACTGACGTCAGTCGAAGTGAAACGAGGCCATGCGTCGGAGAGTTCAAGTTAAAGGAACTGACGGCTATAGCTCCTTCGTCTCTACGCAAAATGCGGATCGGTAGCAAACATCACCGACCCCTTTTGCAATGATTTCCCTTCAACCCAGATAACATAACCATTATAGAGAAGAGATAGATAGCTTGATGAGGTCATCTCAAAGCGCCAGACAGGTGACTCTGCGTAACCGTAATCGGACACATGGGGGAGTACATATGACCCGGGGTTTTGATGCGTGGCCCATCAAAGGGTGCGGTCAAACTTCCCGACTAATGACCTCGTCCGGGAACAAGACCATTATGCCTTTCGACACTGAGCCTTCTGTCAGGAAACGGATGGGTGTGGTCATACCTGCCTGGCCTGCCGCGATTTTGGAGGGTAACAGAGCGCACAGGGCATCTTTTCGTGTTCTCCGCATTTTTTCTGTGGCAGGAGCCATAGATGATTGATAATAGTTCCGCAATAGCCTGACTCCGAGCACGCAATCTCAAAGAGTACTTCGTTGCCCACATTTCTGGATCTGTGATTGTCTCGGGACTGCAATTAAATCTGCAGCAGTTTGGAAGGCGATAGCCAGGTGCGGTGGTCTAGTGGCTAAGGTACTCGGCTGCTGACCCGCAGGGCGCGGGTTCGAATCCCGGCTGCGGCGGCTGCATTTCTGATGGAGGCGGAAATGTTGTAGGCCCGTGTGCTCAGATTTGGGTGCACGTTAAAGAACCCCAGGTGGTCTAAAATTCCGGAGCCCTCCACTACGGCGTCTCTCATAATCATATAGTGGTTTTGGGACGTTAAACCCCACATATCAATCAATTGGAAGGCGAAAGCCAGGTGCAGTACAAACGCAATCGTGCTCGTCTAGAGTGCCCACCCAGCCACTGCCGTTTTCTGCAGAAATATGCGGAGACTGACGCTGTAATGATACCGAACATGGTCACACCGCAAGCTAGGCATCTGTGCCGTAATTCATGAATGAACAGGAGCTTGTAGCTAACGTGAGGTAGAAGCTGTGGCCAACAACAGTGTCAACACCCACGCGATCCACTGCTCTATACAAGTGCAATGCTGCCCATACTCATGGGTTGAAACAGGACAATTTAGGGCTACGCACATACTTACGTTTCCACAGTCTACAGTTCGGGTAATTTGACTAGAAATTCTAGTGTAGTTTCGACCAGAAAGCTTAAATAGGAATCAGTATCGTCTGACAGACTTGCTTGGAGGGCTCTGGAGGTTGCACCAACGAAGAAGGCTCCCAAAGACTATCACCGTATTTTACGAGAAGCTGTCAATAAGCATTTGCACTCGTTACGGCTGATGCATTACCAGCCATGTGTGACAAAAGGGCTATCAAGGCAAGATGCCTGCTTGCTATATCGCATCAGAACGGGATCAGCACGCATACCAGCATGGCTCCACAAGATCAGACTCTCCTCGACGCCCTTGTGCCCGAAGTGCAAGAAAAATGGTGGCATAGAACACTATTTGCTTAAGTTCCGTGAGTTTAAAAAGAAACGGCAATGTTTATATGAGGAACTGCAACGGTTAGGCTCGCCATGTGACATCGTGACTGATATTGTGTTCTCGCGTGGTCACTCGATGTTCAGGAAACAGGTGTCGCGACTTTCTTAGAGAATGTTGAATGCTACAGACCTCGCATGGGACTGGTGATTAGTGACAATTATGTTTGGGGTATGGTGCATGCAGGAAAATAGAGTACCGGCACAATATTGCATGTAGAATAGCATAGAGGCTGCCGCCTTATGCAGGCTTACGTCGCGCTATGCGTGATTTTTTAAAATTAAAAGCATGCTCGTGCTTAGTTAAAAAACAAACGAAAGGACATTAGATACAATCAGCGAAGAGGAAACTGGGCGGGGCAGTTGCCTGCAAATTATGCAAGGCTATATCCGCCGGCTACCTACAACATCCTATCCTATCCCATATCTTTAATGACCAGGTTCTTCACGAAATTACGTAGTTATAAGGAGTTACTGCGAAGACCAATAAAAATACAAAAATATATGATTTCGCGTTTGATACCGTGAGCGATGTACATAGTGCTTCTGAATAATTTTCTTCGTGTAATACTTTATTCGTTGTAGATTTTCTTGATTTTGTGTGTCGACTCAGTACTACTAAATTTACTACTATGTAATTATGGCAAGGTAGGCTATACTAACGTAGCCTACCTTGCCATGATAAGTGATTATGCAAATAAAATAGTTAGCACAGCCTACACTAAGTCGTCAAAGACTGCGTCACAGCAGATCTAGTGGGCACCTAGCTTGTCATGACCTGGCAAGGCTATTAACCTCTCACCTATATCTTTTGAACCCCTTGCTACAATATATTGTACATAGCTAATCTTGTTCCCTTTATTATTTGGTCTTTTTTAATGCCTGTCTTTCTATTTCTTTCCTTCTATGCTTGTAAGAAACCCTTGAACAGAAAAGCGTGTCTTTCTATTTCTTTCTTTCTATGCTTGTAAGAAACCCTTGAACAGAAAAAGTCTGCGGTAAAATACGATAGGTGATATGTGGCAGAGGAGTTGGAAAAGACACACTACTAACCAGACAAGTCTGCTGAAAACTGATGCCGTAACTCACGGCTGGCGAGCGCAAATTAGGGGCCACTTATTGCAGCCTCTCTTGCTAACAATTTTAGGTCGTGTGTTTACATGGTAATTGAGGTTTTGCCAGTTAATGATGTTAATTTTCTATCTACTGCACATTGCGGACCTTTACTATTGCAGCTCTGCTGTGAAAAGAAAAAAAAATATTCGTTGACCGTGCGGGCAAATGCCTCGCGAGCGCCACGGTGACCACGGGACATACGGAGGCGGCCGAAGAAGCCGCGATAGCCCTAGCAATCGCCACGGTGCCGAATGCTACGATCGTAATCAGCGACTCGCAGGCAGCAATCCGCGGCTTCGCGCGCGGCCGCGTCTCGCGGGAAGCGGCCCGCATCCTTAAGATGTGCGGTGATGGTGACTCAGCGTCGCGATCGCCACAACAAAATTTAACAGTCTTCCTCCTTTGGACCCCGGCACACACCGATGTCCCGCTTCCGGGCAACGAGGCGGCCCACGCCGCGGCTCGAGGTCTCACTCGCCGAGCCGCGGCACATTCCGTGGCCGCCGCCTCCGCTCCCGAGAACGGGGCTTCTGATCTGCCGGATCGAGACACTTCGACAGACACGCAGCGACAACACAGACCACAATGGTCGTGGGGTGATCGTCTCATCACGTTCCGAGATATTACGCAACACTACAGACTGGAAAGGCGAAAGTTCCCGCCACCGCATGACAAATTAAACAGACACGATGCCGTAAGCTATCGCTTACTACAAACCCACTCTTACCCCAGCCCGGTCGTCTTACGCCACTGCTACCCGCACTTACACATTACCGACCTATGTAAAGCATGCGGGCACAGAGCAACGCTGCGCCACATGCTCTGGGAATGCGCCGGTAACAATGGTCGAGAAACGGCCGCCGTTCGCGATGCGCCTATGGCGGCTGCCAATACCAGGCAACAGGAAGCCTCGAGCTCACTCATTCCCGCCGCCGTCCCGTCTGCGGGAGCCGCAGGGGACCTTCTCCGTCGGCGACGCCGCCGCTGGGAGGCGGCGCTCAGAAGCTCGGAGCTCAACGACCAGCTCTGGGCTGTCCGGCAGGCCGAAGATGCCGCCCGAGTTCAGGGACTCAGCGCCGCCATCTGAGGCCACCAAGACCAAGCTGCCGGCCAAGTTCTAATAAAGTTTCCTCTCTCTCTCTCTCGTTTCTCTATTCGACGATTTTAGTAATCCTTGACCACGTCTCTGAAAGCTAGCTGCCCCTAACGTGGTTTGTACTGCCTCCGGGACCACTCGACGTCAATCCGTGTGGCATTATGACGTCATAACGCTGTCCCAATTTTTAGAACTCTACGATGTAATAATGAAGTCATAAACTTATGTGATCCGTGCTGCCTTTATGGCGTCACCAGGTGACGTCCTTCCTGAACACGTGCTTTTTTTTGCGGCGTTCGTATTCACCTACGCAGCTGATAAGGCTTTCGCCTCGTGTAGATTGTGAGAAACAAATGTTTGCAACGTAACAAGTACCCTTACCTTGCGCCTCCGAAGCCTGATGCAGCCTTCTTGCATTCGGCATAATTGCTGCCCACTATCATGCAACAATACTACTAGGAAACAACTATTAACGTTCCCCCTACATACACAATACCATTTGTCTAGTTCACCCGTTATTCGTCAGTTGATGTTCCCGAAGCGGCTTGCCCTAGTCGCTAACCAAAATCGTATCGCTTCGTAGCAGGAATATTATATCGTCCGTGCCACCTCACGTGACACGCACATTGACGCGCCCACTGAGAAGAAGCTTGCGCGACGAAGTGGAAGAAGCATACGCTAGTCGGCGTGCGATATGTTTCCTCGAAGGTGTCTCGCATGGAGATTCACTCGGACGATTTCAAGCTGAACGGTCGTGCCCCCGCGATCTCCGACGACAGCGTAGCTCCCGCCGACTGGTTCACCTTCCGTGGTCTCCTGATGCCGTGAAGCTGTCGCTGTGTGGTGCCCCGTTCTTGGACTGCTTCGACCGGATCCCAACTTTCCTATCTCCTTCTTTTGTCGCTTGCCTGTCCTATTTCTTCTTTTTGCACTATTTTTGTGACTCCTTTCCCCCACCCCTATAAGGCACTGCGCCATGCCGCCCATGAGGCAGGCAGAAATTAGGTGCCTTTTTTGCTCTTTTAAATGACCACTCACTCACTCTCGCACGAACGGTGTTTCACGGGTTAATTTGCGTGCACCGTTATTTCAACGCCTCCCGGGCAATTGTACCACGATTGCATGTATAGCGATCGTGAGGCCTTGTTCCGTGCATTATACTAAGCGCAGAAATCAACACCAGGTGCCTGAGCTGTGACGTGTGACGTCAGTCAAGGCAACGTAGCGATTTGGGGGAGTTGGTAGAGCCTCATCTTAAAACAGCCCACTCACACGAAAACGAAAAAAAAAGCGTCCCCGCGAATACTCACTACCAGCCGAATTCTTTTTTTTAATCAGTGCAGCACGCCCGCATACCATCAGCAGTTTGTATCCCTGATATGGCTTTGCAGCGGTGTGTGACGTACGGCCTTGTGAATATATGCTGCTGGGTTGAATGAAAATTTCAGTTCAATGAGCTGAAGTAATCGCTTTATTTGCGACAAATTGACTCCATTTTTTTTTCGCAGCAACACTCTGCATGACAAATCCTGTGTTTGAACAACGCTGCAGAAACTCGACATAAAGAACCATGCTGATGCACAGTTCTAGTTACGAAAAGCTAACAACAAACGCTGCCGGAACAATGCATCGTATCGCGGGGCGTGTTCCCCCTATAAACGATGCGGGGCATCTGTTCAGTGCAGCGCAGCCAGGTCAGGAGAGCCGATTGGCAATAAGCAATTGCCTCGTCCGGTTGTTCCTGCGCCATAACCATTACGCGAGCTCGAGGTCTGGTGGTTCGACGTTCTGAAGGTCAGAAAGCTGCGCACTAAAGCCGGCTCCTCCCCCAACCCTCTCGCTTGCACACTACCCTCCTCTCTCTCTCTAAGTGTATCACCACTATCCAACAAAGTGTGCCAGCATGGTGCATGTTAGAAATGCGTACATAACCTCGAATGCTTCATTGAGCAAGTATTTTGAAGGCAGTTACCAGGTGCCACACCTGTCCCGTTTATTAGGGAGGCAATCGCCGGGCTAATTCCAAGAGCCGAAGTATCGGCCCCCCGAACCGCACCACGAAAGCGTGGACAATTTTGAAGTGGTCCTTTTTGGTGCGCCAGCGGACGCCGGCTGTGGCCCAAAGAACAAGTCAGAGCCGAGAGTTGATAAACAAACAAATTATATTCTCAATAATGGCAGATCGAAAACAATACACAAAAATGCACACTCCACAATAGTTGCATACAATATGTCACCAATCAACCCAATCAATCAACGTACTACACAATACAATCAGCCACACTTGAAACAACGGACACGGACAACAATACGCACTACAATGCAGTCGCATGCATTGAACAACCAAGACACTTAAAGACTAAAGAGATAGAAAACCTATTCAGTCCAAAGTTCTTGGAACCAAAGTCTAGATGATACTCTTCCGAGAATCACTCACTCAAAGTCCAGCGTTGTTGTCGTTCCGCAGCCCCCTGAAGTTTCTCTTCTAGGAAACCTCCCGTCTTCAATTGGCCACTCTTCAAGCTTCAAACTTCTTCGCCGGAAAATCCGTCGGCTTCACACACGCAGCTGTTGCCCGCGTCTTCGCTCGATAGCGGTAAACCCACGCTCTTGTCTGTAGCTCGAGCCGTCCCTACGGACCAAAAACTTCGCCGACTACACGGCGGAATCTCTACGCACTCTGGCGCTCACTTCCGTCTCCTCCTGTTCTGTCACTACGGGCAGAACCTTCGCCGACTCCACGGCGGAATCCCTACGCGCTCCGGCGCTAACTTTCCGTCTTCTCCTGATTTCTCGTCTCGGCCGCTCGATTAAATACTTTCCGCGCCACCTTCCAGAACGTTCTCCTCATTTCGTCGGCGCGATGCGCAGCGAAGGCTGGGGAGAGGCACGAGACGGTTCGACTGCCCTCTCCGGCCGCATGACTCAACTCGGCGCGGCCCCGCCCCCTTCGTTCTAGAAAAACCGCGGGCTTGCTGGGCCGCCGATGTGGAGCGAGGAGGTTCGTCTGCGAAGCCATGCATCTGCGGGGAGAGCGCGCGCCCGGGAGCCTTGGATGTTTGCTTTCTTTTTTTTTCTTTTTACCTCGCGGCGTTTCTGCCGCCCGTTGTCGCAAGGATTTGGCGGCGCGCTCTTTTTTAGCGCTCGTTCTGTGACACTGCCCCCCACTTTAAGAATATTATCCCATAATATTCAAAACCACACAAACGAGCGCGAAAAGTCACCACACACTC
Organism: Rhipicephalus annulatus; assembly: GCA_013436015.1. Lineage (NCBI taxonomy): Eukaryota > Metazoa > Arthropoda > Arachnida > Ixodida > Ixodidae > Rhipicephalus > Rhipicephalus annulatus. The sequence continues at coordinate 102,829 of WOVY01004874.1, read as the reverse complement.
TCACAGACTGTAACAACATCAGTCGCTCATAACACTTCACATTCACAATAGATCACGTAATACAATTGTACATTGTAATTCAATTACACAACACGTGAAAACACAACCACAAGCACATGAGTACAACACTGCACCACACATTCCCAATAATACAAATGTACAAAGTTATCTCGATACAACAATGGTCCAATACTATACATCACATCACAGCACAACACTTCGACACTTGTGACACAGGATAACACAACATTAACACAACATATGGCACTCAGCACTGCCCAACACATTCTGATTCGTCTTAAACACTTATCCTGTGTACTTTGAGCGGCGCTTGCGCCCTTTCTTGCGGTGCTCGCTCGATCTCTTCTTGTGCTTCCACGTTCTTTTTCGGCGAGCCCTTTCCAACGACGATATCTGAGGCGTCGTCTCAGCCATCGTTGTCTCTTCCGACACCGTTAACGCGTCATTACATTCGACGGGTCCTGTCTGTTTATTTACCCGCTTGATCAGGCCCCTACATTTTGCCCGGCTGGCCAACTCCGTCTCCTTTACACTGTCGGTCGGTTGAGGTCGTGCCGACGTAAGTCCGGTTGCTCGGCACGTGAACTTATTCGACACGATCGACTTCTCCTTCGCTGTCTCTTGCGCCGCGGTTTCACCTTGGGCTCTAGTGAGATCCGTCACGGGTTGCTCCTCCACTGTATCTCGCGGCCGCTGGGTTGGCGAGGGCTCTATCTTAGGGTCTTCTCCCAAACCTTCCGGATCATTCGGTCCTCGCGCCCCGGCGATGTTTCCGATGACAAGGTCGTAAAGGGGGGTCGTCATACATAGAGCGGTAACCTTCCCGCTGAAGTACGGGGTTTCCACCTCAATCTCTGCTTTGGGAAGCATCCGAACTGTACGGTCAATTAAGCAAACCGGTTTCGTTTTGCCTGTTAACTCACTTTCCCGTACCAAATCTTTCCGCACGATAACAGTGGAGCTGCCGGTATCTCTTAGAACCGTAATCTTCTTGCCCGCAACCTTTCCAGGCAGCGTTGGCATTCTCTTCGTAACACCGGTTGGCTGTTTTGACATTACAGCACCCACAATAGGAATTTTCTCCCCATTTTTTAATTCTACGAATCCGTCGGTGACGGCATTATTATCGGATTTCGGTGCTGCTTGCACACAGGATACCTGGTGAGTTTGACTCGCTCCGTTTCGACATGCATCTGCTTTGTGCCCAGTCTGACCACACTTAAAACATTTTACTACCGTAGGGCTCGTAAAGATCGTTCGACAGTTTTTCGCGCGATGACCCACTCGGTTACACAGAAAACATCGCTGAATGCTCTCTGGTGCACGCTTTTTTTCTTCGGGAGCCAATTTCTTCGAATCATCGGGACAATCCTTCTTGACCTTGGCCAAATTAGTGCCACCTTGCGCTTCCAAGAATTGATCAGCCAATTCAAGCATTCCTTCGAGTGATTCAGCCTTCCTCTCTTTCAAGTACAGCGACAGGCTTGGGTGGCAACTAGTAAGAAATTGTTCTCTAATTAGGAGCTCTCTAAGTTCATTGTACTCCTGCGCTGTCCCTGAAAGTTCAATCCATCTGTCGAAATAATGACAAAGTCGGGCGGCATACTGCGTAGCCGTCTCACCATCGGCTGGCTTTCCTGTCCGAAATCTGTCCCGGAAACCTTCCACGGTAAATCTAAATCGCTTCAACAAAGCAGCTTTCACCTTTGCGTAGTTGGCTGCATCGGTCGGCGTCAGCCTACCGTACACACTGAGCGCTTCACCACTCAAGCAAGTACTCAAAGCAGTTGCCCATTGATGTTCCGGCCAATTCTGGCTCTTCGCAATCGTCTCAAATCGGTGAAGGTACGCGTCAAGGTCGTCCTTCCTTTCATCAAACGCTACGAGCAGCTTGCTTGGGTTCAAGCGGAAGCCGTGATCTTCCCGTTCGCTGCTTTCAACTCTAGCTTGGACGGGAGTTTCGCTTCGCTGTTGCAAACGGAGCCGCTCGAGTTCCATCTCGTGCTGCCGCTGCCGTTCCCTTTCAGCCATCTCCGCTTCTCTTTCTTCTCTCGCCCTTTCGGCTGCCAACTTTTCTCTCTCCAGCTCCAACTTCAATTGCTGCTCTCTTTCTTCCTTCAGCTGTCGCTCTTTTGCCTCTCTTTCTTCTCTCACCCTTTCAGCTGCCAACCTCTCTCTCTCCAACTCAGCTTCTTTTTCCGCTTTGGCTCTTTCGACCGCCAACCTCTCTTTTTCCAGCTCGGCTGCTTTTTCTTCTTTGGCTCTCTCTTTTTCTTCTTTTTCCTTCTGGGTGACCCACTTCTGTAGTTCGGCGCCCGAAAGACCCATCTTCTCACCAAGCGCAACTAACTTTTCGAGATCCATTGTGTCTCGCAACTCGCAAATAAAACCTTGCCGCGTGCAAAAAGTATCTGCCTAAATCGGTCTATCGGAACACTCCCCTGCACTCGTTAACGAGAACACTGAACAACACACAAAATCGTTCCGATAGCACTATCAACAACTCGAGGCTCTTTCTCACTACTTTGGACACACTGTGCACCAAAAGGTCCTGTCTCGCGGACGCCAGATTAATAGTCACACCTGTCCCGTTTATTAGGGAGGCAATCGCCGGGCTAATTCCAAGAGCCGAAGTATCGGCCCCCCGAACCGCACCACGAAAGCGTGGACAATTTTGAAGTGGTCCTTTTTGGTGCGCCAGCGGACGCCGGCTGTGGCCCAAAGAACAAGTCAGAGCCGAGAGTTGATAAACAAACAAATTATATTCTCAATAATGGCAGATCGAAAACAATACACAAAAATGCACACTCCACAATAGTTGCATACAATATGTCACCAATCAACCCAATCAATCAACGTACTACACAATACAATCAGCCACACTTGAAACAACGGACACGGACAACAATACGCACTACAATGCAGTCGCATGCATTGAACAACCAAGACACTTAAAGACTAAAGAGATAGAAAACCTATTCAGTCCAAAGTTCTTGGAACCAAAGTCTAGATGATACTCTTCCGAGAATCACTCACTCAAAGTCCAGCGTTGTTGTCGTTCCGCAGCCCCCTGAAGTTTCTCTTCTAGGAAACCTCCCGTCTTCAATTGGCCACTCTTCAAGCTTCAAACTTCTTCGCCGGAAAATCCGTCGGCTTCACACACGCAGCTGTTGCCCGCGTCTTCGCTCGATAGCGGTAAACCCACGCTCTTGCCTGTAGCTCGAGCCGTCCCTACGGGCCAAAAACTTCGCCGACTACACGGCGGAATCTCTACGCACTCTGGCGCTCACTTCCGTCTCCTCCTGTTCTGTCACTACGGGCAGAACCTTCGCCGACTCCACGGCGGACTCCCTACGCGCTCCGGCGCTAACTTTCCGTCTTCTCCTGATTTCTCGTCTCGGCCGCTCGATTAAATACTTTCCGCACCACCTTCCAGAACGTTCTCCTCATTTCGTCGGCGCGATGCGCAGCGAAGGCTGGGGAGAGGCACGAGACGGTTCGACTGCCCTCTCCGGCCGCATGACTCAACTCGGCGCGGCCCCGCCCCCTTCGTTCTAGAAAAACCGCGGGCTTGCTGGGCCGCCGATGTGGAGCGAGGAGGTTCGTCTGCGAAGCCATGCATCTGCGGGGAGAGCGCGCGCCCGGGAGCCTTGGATGTTTGCTTTCTTTTTTTTTCTTTTTACCTCGCGGCGTTTCTGCCGCCCGTTGTCGCAAGGATTTGGCGGCGCGCTCTTTTTTAGCGCTCGTTCTGTGACACCAGGATGCGCTGATAGAATGTTTATATGATGCGCTGTTTGCTGCAGTGAATACATAGTCGAGTCGCCATCTACGTCCCAATTGAGGGTGAGCGAAATGCTTGTACAGCATGGACAAAACGCTTGACTGTGTGGCTCATGTTGATTGATATGTGGGGTTTAACGTCTCAAAACCACCATATGATTATGAGAGACGCCGTAGTGGAGGACTCTGGAAATTTCGACCACCTGGGGTTCTTTAACGTGCACCCAAATCTGAGCAAGTGTGGCTCATGTCGAGAGCCGGGCAAAACGCGGCTTGTGTGGCTCATGTCGAGAGCCGTATCGGAAGTCATATATGTCAGTGAGGCGAAGGATGCAACTGTCCCTGTACTACGTACAGATCTTATAGGGTCAAATTTTGCAATGCTGCATAATATGTGTGGACGTGTAATGTATGCCTGTCACGGGAACTTGGCAGGACGGAAATATTGAAGGACAAAGGAAGTAAAATGGTTAAAAAAGAGCTAATCTTAAGTATACTATTATTGCAGCGCTACTAACGACGATTACAAGACAGTGGAGTACATGATAACGCGGGCGCTGAAACACCCGTCCTGTTATGCACTTCTCTGTCTTTCCCTCGTCAATAGTGGCACTGCAATATTTTTTAGAAACAATGTATCTCCAACTAGCACCACAACGCATTTTGTTTAAGATTTGGTTATTGGGCATTCGAGCAGCTCCGCCGACAAGCACTCGTAGGCGTGCGCAGGGTTTCCCGTCAGGGCAAAGGTGGATAAGTGGAGAGGGGAGGAGGGTTCAATGTGTCTCAGCAGTGCACCTCTTCCCTCCTCATTCGATGAGTCCCAAATAGAAATAGCGTACATGCGAAGATAAAAATTGAACAACGGCGTGCGGCTCGAAACCACCTCTATTTTAGTCCTCACATATTCCAGGCAAAACCAGAGAACTAAATCCTTATTTGAATTCAACAAGAGCCATCGGTCACTATTGTAGTGTGCTATAACATTGTTTAAGTAGGCTATAGTCACCATAATCGTCAAAAAGAGGCTCAGCCATAAGCCTACACATTTAACAGTTACGATGCAGTACATTCGACTGAGTAAATTTACGAGGCTCACTCGGTGCCCCCTCCCGTGGAAGACAAGGGAAAATGGGGTGTGTACGATGACGTCACCCGGTGACGCCACATTATGTGTTGCCATAATGACGTCAAATGACACCGTCATCGCATGGGTGGGACCTTTTGCATCATTTTCCGTTGACGCTGACGACGAGTTTCGCACCTGATGAGGTATCGAAGACTTTCGCCTTAAGAACAGGCATAGGTGTGCACTTCTGCAGAACAATTCTATGCCCCATTCAAGTTCAATGTCAATCAACGTGATCAAAATTGAACTCGAAGAGGGGCATGTGATGACGACACCGAGTGACGACGCGTTGTGCGTTGTCATATTGACATCAAATGACGCCGTCATCGAATGGGTGTCACCTTTTCGATTATTTTCTATTGACGCTGACCGTCACTTTTCGCACCTGATGAGGCACCTAAGGCACTCGCCTAAAGGACAGGCGTATGGGTGTGCACCTCTGCAGAACAATCACAAAGTGAACAGGGCCTCCTCTGGCTCAGAGTTCAACGGCTGGTTCATAAGCTCGCCTCCTAAACGCTGTTGCGCAGCTTGTGCCCACTGGGGAGGACAAGGATACTCTTTTCACCCAACGTCGTCAATCTCTGCTTTGCTGCCCGAGGATCTCGGATGTCACAGCCGAGCAATCCACTGCGCTTAGAATCATCCACTGCGTTATCAACTGCTTTAATTTTTTTCATTTTTCTTCTTGTGTTCTCTTGCTAACGATTCTCTGCTTCGCCCCTACTAAAGCCGGCAAATGCTCCAGAAACACGATATCGAAAACTTTTGGCATTTGCTTTCTGCCAGGGGACGAGCGGGTGAAACTTGCCGAACGTACATTCTATTTTTACTTGTTTTATTTTATCTTTTTCTTACAAAAATAAACAAAAATCCTCGGTCTCTCTCTTCCGTCCTTAGATTAGCCATCGCATTTTGGTTGCCTTGATTTTTATTTTTCAGTTTCTCACCAGTTCATGGTATGGTTTCTGCTTGGTCGATTATCAGTTCTTGCTTTGTTTTTTTATTCTCTTTTTTTTTCTGGAGAAACCTTTGTAATTTGCTCCCACTGGATGACTCGTGCAAAAGAGCGGAAGAAAAAGAGCATTCTCATTTGCTTTTCTTTATTACATCATTTTACTTATTTCACGGTCACTCAAAGAGCAAGCTTTATTATATGAAAGCGTAATTGTTCCGTAAACAGAGAACAAATAAGTGGAAGGTAAGGAGTGTACAAAATAATAGTTCAACATAGGTGTCTTCTCTACGTGCTTTTATTAACGTCTCTGTTGAGAAATCCCCGCTGTATTTTTTTATCGTGTGTCGGATCAACAAGTCGACCACTTGTACAACTTGCTAAGAAATGACCGAGTTAACCTTCCGCACCAAACTACAAAGAAAAAAAACTAGATCGATAGAAGCATTGAGGTAAAGGGTTGGAACTGTAATGCGTGCAACTGACAGTCAGTCATTTAACCAGTGCGGGCGGGACTGGGATTACACTTGACTTCACGTGGAAATAACACAATTGTCATGAAACTGGCCAAGATGAAGTGCAGTATGGCCTAAGAAGCCACGCTATAGCTCCTCTTTTTTTTTATACGGGACATCCGATCACTTAAGCGTGAAAGCTTCTTTGCGGCTTAGACGAGCAGAGCCGCATCGTCTGTATGGAGGAGTTCTTGAATGGCTTCTCCGCTATTGCACTTGGAGACAGGGTTCTTCTTCTGCGTAAAATAATGGGAGAAGCCTCTTTACTGAGCTCTTTCACCCATCACTGTGATGCACGGCCTTTTACCACACCGTATGGCAACCAAAGCTTCTAGGGCATCAGCGTTTTCATTCTCTTTTTCGGGGCATTTCGGTGAGTGTGTGGTTGCGGGAATAGGGGATAGAGTGTGTCTGTGGGTGAGAGAGAAGAAGAGACCCACGTGAAAAAAGGAAGGCAGAGGCCTTTACAGTGCACCTAACGCAAACCGCCCCGCAAAACGAAGTGAGTGGATATCCCAAAGCCTCCTTGGCACGATGGGCATCCCGCCGTTATATAAACAGATGGCGAGCAATTATACCGCGAGCCTGTGGCTTTCACGAAATCACAGGTCATTGAGTGCGTATAGATGCATGCCTGGTCTTCTATAGATAAAGCACACCGGAGCCAACATCACGATCCGTATATTCTTTTTCTTTTCACGAGTGCACCGTAGTTTCTTGGCGTCAAGATTTAGAGCTGTCGCTTGCGTCGCCATAATGGTTAAACATTTTTTCTAAACACATCATACTGTTTAGCTATACTTTCCGCAGTAGCGTTTGCTTTAGAGCATTAACATTTGGAGATCCCGCATACGGTTTGTAGGGTTGAGGACCACCGGCATAATTCTCCGAATTCATGACGAGGATGTATTGAGATGAGATGGGATGGCTAAGTTCCTAAATGTACGCTCAAATGGAACTAACTCGTGCAGGGTAGAGCATATCGGAGATAACTAGGAGAGGCCGTCATCCGGCAACGTAAATAAAAATTGCAAGAGGTGATAATGCATATAACATACAATTTATGTAAAATTAAAAAAAAATATATAGCATGCAACAAAAGATGTTCGCCTACGTTCATCCTGAATAAAAGGAGAGTATATCATATGGAGAAAAAATTGTAGTGCTAAATAACACGACACATAACATAAACCCCCATAAGCGCAACTCCAGTATTCACATTCGGTCCTTGTGCTGTTTAGCGCTGTAATTTCTTTTCCGAAATCGCGAGTCATCTAGACTAAGAAAATGTTTTGCTCATGAATGAATAAAATGACCAGAAATATAGATTTGGGTGCACGTTAAAGAACCCCAGGTGGTCGAAATTTCCGGAGCCCTCCACTACGGCGTCTCTCATAATCATATGTTGGTTTTGGGACGTTAAACCCCACAAATCAATCAAATCAAAATGACCAGATATATTGGAATTCACTGAGCCCAGGCAAACCATTAAGAATATCTCATCAGACGCAGAAGGTGACCGCTGTTCAAACACTTCCGGTTGAGGAGAATCGAGAGGGCTAGCGTAAACCACAAGCAGGATAGGATACTCGCGTTTTATTTGCTAATTGTGAAAGACTAGATGAGAAGTGAGTCAACAGACGGGGTACGTCCAGCTGCGCTGAACCTCGTGTTTTCATCGGACCGGGAAGTAAAATCTAATTACCCGGCGGGGTTCCTCCTTCCGATCTGCTCCACACTCTCTCTCTTTAACGCTTCCTCTGCCTGCCGGTGACAACAATGCAGGCAATATTACTGAACTAATAAAACGATTCCCACCTCGTCCGTATTTTTTTATTCTTTTTTGTGCCATCTTACTTTAGCGCTGATAAACCACTGGGCTTTCATTTCCGAAGAGCCCCTCGTTTTGCATACGTAGACGCGTAACATGGCTTGCCCGACAATCTCTGCTGTGTGCCCTGCGGCATGGACCGTATGAGTAATTGTAATTGGAGATACACACTTCATCTATACGTCAGCCATGCGTCATCATTTATATGTCATATGAGGAAGTACATCGTTAGATATTTCATTAGTTTACAAATCACGGTGGCGGGATTGGCAACGGGCGTTACAGTTATGCTGCTGGCTCAGCTTCGAAAGGTGATAAGGAGGAGAATATATACCCATTCCAAGGTCCGATGCTGCTTCCATGCTTCGAAGGATTGATCGCAAAGAATATTTTTGCCCTCCCCTACATCTTTATACAGTGAGCAACCTAACTATCGGCAACATCAACGGAACACATTGCTATGGTTTCAAACATCAAATGGACTCCTCCGACCATAGGCAACTCTGCCATGCCCATCATGGCTAAGAATGGCTTTCACAAGATCATTTTTGTTTCGTATAGGGATGGGTGACAACACCCTTTGCAACGCCTGTGATATCCATCAGACTTCGCTGCAAATCTTCTGCGACTGTCCTCGCTACTCTGTGCAAGGACGATGACTGGCAAACGCTCTCGCTTCCTTTCACAACCGAACGATGTCTCTGGTAATTATTTTTTAATGTCATCCCTACATGTCTTCGAGAATATGGTCAACAAAGACATTAAAACTCCCAAGGCCAGCAGATTTGCATAAGCGGCGGCAAATTCATGATGACACCATATGCTGCGTAAAACTACCGCTTTGCTTTATGAAGCTAAGTGCTCATGTGTGCTTCCTCTTTCTTTCTCTCTTTTTTACTCTTTTATTATACCATCGTCCCTTTTCCTGTGCTACTGGTCATGCATAACTGGTTAACACCCCTACCTTTCTCCCCCCCTCTCTCTTTCTCGATTCTTTTCCCTTCCTTGCTTCAGGTTATACTTGCTTGCACGTAACATGCTAGCTTCCTGCCTGGCCCAAGCTTTATCACGGTGCTCCAATATTCTCTGCCATGGTGTTTAATGTCGCTGTAACTGAGTAGTATATAGTTAACGTGCGGTCTGTTAACGCATGAAAGTTTAACGTCAGTAAAAAATGGTATTTCACATATAAAAAATCAATCCATCTTAAACGCATCGCAGGGCCACGGCGATTTCACCATTATTATAAGTAATTTTAAAGTGGCTAAACCCCCTTCACTAACTTCCATCTGCGATCATACTTTTATAAAACTCTGCACTAGCGTGAGCGTTAGTGCCCGTACATTCAATGCACAATACGCACTTAGGTGCGTACGTGCAGGCCTTTGTTGTATCTAGTACGAGCGTCCGCAATCATGCTTGACAGGTCCACCGCCCACTTCACTGCGTTATTACAATGCTCTCCGCAAAAACTTTCAAATAACTTCCACTACCGACGCGCCTCCACATACAAAATCCGAGCCATGATATCGCTATTTTCGATCGCCTTTTTTCATAAGCAGTGCCGGCGGTATACGTTAAGGTTGCTTCACACAGGCTTTTTCCGGCTCAGCTAAAGCCTAGTTGCCAATAACGCTGCATGACAAAGGCTGCACCCATGATTACTCTAATGAAAGAAGTGCCCAGTCAACTTCAAAAACTTTCCTTTCTTTCTCTCTTCCTTCCTTTCTTCCTTTCTTTCTTCCCTTCTTTCTTCTTTTCTTTCTTCCTTTCTTTCCTCTTTCTTTCTTTCCTTTCTCTTCCTTTCTTCATTTACTATCCTTCTTTCCTTTTTTTCTTCTTTATTCCTTTTTTTCATTACTTGATTCAATGGCTCTTCAGCGTCGTTCGCTGGTATTCGTCTCTTTACGAGACTGAGGGAAGCCCACCTTCGCTAACGAAGGACGGTGTCTCTTCAGCAATGTCCCAAAGACGAAGAGTTTTCTAGGAGGGGCAGAGATATGAAGAGGGGTTGCAAACCTTGCGAGAAAGAATATTAAATGTTGTGGCGATAAGGCGACAGAAACAAACGTGAGTATAAGATGAAAAAAAAACATAAATGGCTAAGGCGATAAAACTTGTAGAATCCAAAGTTGAAGGGTGGTGGCACCTTCCCTCTTCTTCTCCTTTCCCCACTGCCCCTTTCACCCACCTCCGTATTCGTAGGCAGGGGCCTTACCCCGCGCCCAACCATCGGAAATCAATTTTGTACGGAAATAATATATACGCGCATGAAAGGACCCCGCGGCACACAGGCTACAGAGAGGAATGGCCGGAGGGCGACTACCGCGTTTTACGCCACTTTGCAATCACGTGCAGCTTCCGATGCTCTATACCAACTGAGATACAACGGCGGCTATCTCCCGTCCACTATATTTATATTTATTTATTTACAATACTGCAAGCCCTTGCGGGCTGTAGCAGGGGTGGGAGGTGAACAGGTGAACAATACACAAACAACAATGTTAGGCAAAAAACAAGTCCAGCCGTCGTTGAAAATCCTGTGAGGATCTCCATCCTGTAAGTAACTCGGAAGGAAGCGCATTCCAGTCAACAATGGATCGCACCAAAAACGAAAACTTAAATACATTCACCCGCGGTACATAAGCTTGGACAGAAAATGAGTGATTGGTACGAGCCGACACTCGTCCTGGGGGGCGCAGGTATAAACTGGGATCCAGCTTGTAGTTCTTATGATACAGGTCATAAATAAATTTTAAGCGAGCTATTTTTCTACGTGTAGCTAACGATAGAAGGTCAGCCCTAGCAAGCAAAAGTGATACAGACTGTGTTCTCATGTAATTTGAATAAATAAACCTCGCGGCCAATCTTTGTACTCGTTCAAGTTTGTTAATTTCAGTTTTAGTATGCGGATCCCAGATGATAGCTGCGTACTCCAACGTTGGTCTAACAATAGTCTTATACGCCAACAATTTAACAGAGGGCGTTGCATTACGGAGTTTCCTTCTCAGAAAACCCAGCTTTCGCTTCGCCGGTCCTGCAATGTTGTCAATATGATTGTCCCACTTTAAACTGCTGGATATAGTAACACCTAAGTATTTAAACTCATCAGAACTCTTAATTTCTCTATTGTTTATTGTGTATTTATAGTTAAGGGGGGATTTTTTATTTGAAATTGTCATGCAAACAGTTTTATCAAAATTAATTTTCATGTCCCATTTTTCACACCAGTTGTCAATACATCGAAGAGCATCATTGAGAAGCATTTGATCAGAAACACTTTTCACATGACAAAACAAGAGACAATCATCTGCATATAACCTTACATCAACAAAAGGAGGCACAACCGTTGCAATATCATTCACATAAATTAAAAAGAGTAGAGGTCCCAACACGGAGCCTTGTGGCACACCAGAGGATACGCGTAAAAGAGAAGAACGTGCGCCACTTATTTCAACAAACTGCAACCTATTGCGCAAGTACGCTTCAACCCATCTTACAATTGCGGGATCAATACCAAGTATTGACATTTTTTGAATAAGTTCCTGGTGACATACTCTATCAAAGGCCTTAGAGAAATCAATTGCTATGACATCGACTTGTTCTTTTGAGTTTATCGCTGAAGCGAAAGCATGAACAGATTAAAAAAGCTGAGTGACGGTTGAAAGGCCTTTTCTAAAACCGTGTTGCGTATTATAAAACAGATTATTGTTTTCTATATATTGAAATATATATTTTGAAATTATATGTTCTATTACTTTGCACGCCGTGCATGTGATAGAAATTGGACGGTAATTACAAACATTAAGGCGGTCACCAGCTTTGAAAATGGGCGCAACTTTTGCTAATAACCAATCAATCGGAACAGCGGCAGTACACAAAGATAAATTAAAAATTTTAACTAACAAACTAGAAACCCAATCAGAGTAGCGCCTCAAAAATTTGTTGGGAATCATATCCGGACCAGGTGATTTTTTATGATCCAATTCAAGCAGTAATGCCATTACGCCCTCTTTAGATACGGTAAGAAGATTGGAACTAGTATCATCGAACGTACAGCCTTTTTTTGTATGATCAATACTTGGAGAAAAAACAGTACTGAAGTAATGATTGAGTGCTTCGGCAATCTGAATCGGTTCGCTATAGGAGGTCCCGTCTATAGAAAGCCCAGTTATTTCAGACTGCGAACTATACAGGTACCGCCAAAATTTCTGGGGAGAGTTGGATATGTATTCAGACAATATATTAGTTAGAAAATTACTTTTAGATTGCTTGACTTCTCTTCGTACCTGAGCACTAATGTGAGCAATAACAGACGGGTAACAGACGGGTAATATTGGGGTACATGTGGGCATTAAACGTGAGAGCATCAGTCAGCGCCACCTGTAGGCATAACGGCGAGTGTGGAACACTCATTATGTGCCTGTTTTGCATCACGTAGTGCGTGAACTTATTACACATTTGACAGCATCGGACGCGTTATTCGAAGGTCGCAAGTGTGGTCCCTGCCCCTGGCAAGCTATGGTTTCGTCCACTTTCTTTATGATTTGTTCAAGAAACTAATCGTGGATGCCACGGTCATGATGTATTATTGTACGTTACCAAGACCGCTATACGATTTAATGTTATTTATATAAGCATACAAAATATTGGACCGTGGCTCAGTGGATAGCGTGCCCGTCATATGTTGTCGAGAACCGAGTGGACATGGATTCAGCTCCCGTTGACCCAACTTTTTTGCTTTGTCTTCTGATCATACATATGTTTTTCGAAGTCACTTCCGCCACGGAAATGCGTCACTGAAGTTTTCTTGGACACCGGCATAAAACACGTTCATGCTAAAAAATTGGCAGATCCCACGTACAGTGGTAATCTATGATATGCGAAGCATGAATGAGGAAGGTTGATACGTCACTTTGAAATCACCACAACGTTACGAGGAGGAGGTAAATCATGCCGTACACGATTTCCGTGCATTATTATCATGTTTGGATGTGCCGTTTACCTTCGTCATCTATTCACGTCACGCGATGCCAAATTTAGTATATGTGAACCTAGCGAAACAGCTGCGAGCGCTCTATGAACGTGGTATGTTGTCATGCTCTTACATGACACGCGTGTCATGATTGTCATGTTTTCACTGGTCATATACCTTCGTCATCCATTGACGTAACGTAACACCAAATTTGGTATATGTGGAGCTAGCGAAACGGCCGCGAGTGTATCATGGAAGGCCCAATATACTCGCACGTAACGTTGACATGCTCGCACGCTGGGCACAGCAACGCCATACGTTAGCAAAACGTGACAACTCTATAGTCTGGCGGCAGGCGCAGCCGACGCGACCAGCGTCCGTCGGCGCGGCTCGACGCCAACCAGCGTGGAATGCGACATGCTGCATTTCACACCCACTACGTTACCCAGACAGCCCTGCGTCTGCCTCTTTTCGTGACGGAGGGACGCCGGACGCGCTGAAACGCGCATGCGTCAAAGCAACGTTGCGCGGCGCGCGCCTGAGAGTATATGGCAGGTCCGGCGACTGGCGTGGCAACGCTGTCGTGACGCGACGAAACGTACTCCGGGTCACGCGCGCACCGTGTCACGTCGAAGTGTATTGGCGCGTTGACTGTGGCATGTAGTCATGTTGTCACATGACACGCATCCCATGATTATTATGTTTGTACCAGTCCCATAACTTCGTCATCCATTGACGTCACGTAATACCAAATTTGGCACATGTGAAGCTAGCGAAACGGCCGCGATCGGATCATGAGTGCGGCATGTAGTCACCTTATAACATGACACGCATGCCGTGATTATCATGTTTGGATGTGTCATTTTCCTATGTCGTCCATTCACGTACCGTAATACCAAATTTTGTATATGTTACGGTAACCAAATGGCCACTAGCGCATCATGAGCGTGGCATGTAGTCATGTTGTATCATTGATTGATATGTGGGGTTTAACGTCCCAAAACCACTATATGATTATGAGAGACGCCGTCGTGTTGTATCATGACACGCATGTCATGTCAATCATGTTTGCACCAGTCTCATACCTTCGTCATCCATTCACGTCCCGTAATACCAAACTTGGTATAAGTGAAGCCAGCGAAACGGCCGCCAGCGCATCATGAGCGTGGCATGTAGTCATGTTGTTGCATGACACGCATCTCATAATTATCATGTTTGCACCAATCACATACCTCTGTCATCTATTCACGTAGCATAATACGAGATTTGGTATATGTGACGCTATCGAAATGGCCGCGAGCACATCATGAGCGTAGCATGTAGTCATGTTGTTACACGACACACATGTCAAGATTTTCATGTTAGGGTCAGTCGCTTGTGTTCGCCATGCAATCCTGTAATACCATACCAGTTTTGCAACATGTAATGTGAACAAAACCACCGCAAGACCAACAAGACCATTAAATGTAAATCATGACATTTATGACATACATATCATGATTTTCTTGTTATGACTAGTCAAATATGCTCGTCATACAGTCATGGTATGCCATACCAAATTTGGTATTGATATCATATCATAACGGCCAGGAGAGCTAAAAGTCGTATGGGGCTAGATAGATAGATAGATAGATAGATAGATAGATAGATAGATAGATAGATAGATAGATAGATAGATAGATAGATTCAAAGTTGCCGAAGTTCGCTAAGAAATGCTTTGCATTTATTAATCTATTTTTACTTGTTATTTGTTTGAGCTTGCACAAGTAAGATCAAAAGCTTACACTAACGAAGAAACCCACAGTATTCGTAGGGTGTACCTCCTGGCTTGCCTACAAGCTCAAAATAATGCTTTCTCGCATACCAAGAGAAAACTTCAGCATCAGCCATCAACGTGCGAGTCCGTAAGAGACTTATTCAAGGAGCTTAAAGTCCCCAACTGCTGTATCAATACAGAGCGAAATCCCCTCGCGATGTATACGATGCCGGCAACCGTTGTTGTGATCTTGTAACAGGTGTCACAGTAAAAAAAATTGCCCGCAGGTTCCCTCGGGGGAACACTGAGGAGGATGCGGAGCATATAATTGGTTAACGGGTGTTAAAGTGCGACTTACTTGAGTCAATGGCTAAATTGGTTAACGTGGTTGTGAAATGAGGTGTTAAATTGCGACTTACTTGGGTCGATGGCTAAATTGGTTAACGTGGTTGTAGGAGGGGGTGTTAAATGAGTGAACACGTACACACGTATGCGAAAGGGCGGCGCTGGTCGAAGGGACGTCGATCATTGTGTTTGTGGATTCGTTGGAATTCATTTCACCGCGACCTTGGACGTCGACGCGCCGTACAAACCAACCGACGAGCGGCAACTGAGCGAGCGAGCGCCGACCTTGAGTCGGCGCTCGCTCGCGACGGCGCGACGTCGCGCCGTCGCGCCGTCGCGCCGGCGCATGCATACAGCGCGACGGCTATATGCATACAGCATATAACCGTCGGGTGGTATAGCGACGGCTATATGCATATGCATGCAGCGCGACGGCTATATGCGCCGTCGCGCTGTATGCATACAGCGCGACGGCGCTATGCATACAGCGCATACAGCGCGACGGCGCATGCACTGTCGGCTGTCGAATGTTCGAGAAGGGGGAGAAGCGCAACGGCGCATGCGCGCGCGTCAGCTGCCGATGTTCTCGAAGTGCGACGGCACATGCGCGCGCGTCAGCTGCCGATGTTCTTGAAGCGTGACGGTGCATGCGCGCTACATTATACAGCTAGCGAATGTTCGTGAAGAGGAGAAGCGCACGCCGTGTGTAGAGGAGGAAGGGTGCACAGATGGTGGAGGAGTGAAGCGCGCACGGTGTGTAGAGGAGGAAGGGATGCACAGATGGTGGAAGGAGGAGGAGGAAGCTTGCGGACGGCGCCGCACTACAAGCCTCGAGTATTAGATGCTCCGCATCTAAAAGATTTGATTGGCCTAGATACCACTGTGGCTCCTGAGTCGATTCACACAGATTCAGATCACGCAAAGGGAGTGAGTCTTGGTGAGCTCAGGGGAAGAAATTATGCTATCTTGCCCAGGGAAACGATAGGGTGATGTGGAGCATCGGGGTGTGGCATACTTTTCTTCTTCTTCTGGCACGACACACTTGGGACATAGGCTAGTAGTGGGTAGTCTGCTGAGGAGGGAAGAAGAAGTAGTTGGAACAATGGCGGATATGTATGAATAAACCGCGCTGTGTTTTCGGAACGTGTTTCAGAGTGCTATATTTATTGCTGACCCGGACGTGATCTTTGCTGGAGGGTCGGGCGGTACACCTGAACGACCATCAGTTGTCCGCGCGTGAGGGTTGGTGTGCAGGTCTGCATGATCAATGACAACCTCTACAGCATGTGTGGCATGTGTGGTCTGCTGTGCCATATGCGCGCTAGGTACGTCGTCCTCAGCTGCGTCAGTCATAGTCGCAGCGTCTCGAAAGTTTGGCTGTGCTTGACGGCTTGAGACTAACTTAGGCTGCGGGAGACTGCGAGGGTGAGGACGGTGGCTGCTGGCAGAACGCACAGAGCGTCGAGGTGGGTGGGGAGGTGCCTTCGGGCATCATCGACGCTGAAGCCTCCGCAACCGAGGGGTGAATAGCGAGCGTGAGGATATCCGTAGTCTTGGCACACTCCGGGGCATGCCGCGATGTAGCCGTCGTGGGGTCTGTCATGTCTGAGAAGTCGTGGTCTGTGTAGGCTGGAGAAGACGTGTGGGTGGCGAGAGTAACTAAGGGACCATCGACCGAGGACTTCGAAAAATGCACCTCGTGGCGACCCGGTCGTTCGCGGCAGGAATGTCTTGAAGAACCACGTCGGATGGGCAGTCGGACGCGAGACTTGCGTCGCTAGTGGCCGGACGAGAGGTTGTAGGAGACGTAATCAGGGAAGTCAGGTCCTGGTCATTGGAGAGTTTCGGGCCGGAGGGCACCGCACGCTGCGACATAGGGGAAACCTGGAAGTCGCGGGTGAACGGAAGCGGGTGGTAAGTGAAGCCATAGGAGGCCAGCACCGCAGAGCAGAGGTCATCGTATGGCTGCGGGCTGGAGCTTGGAGGGGCAGAGAGATGACGCAGCTCTACCGGAAGGGCGTCGAGAAGAACTGCGTACATCAGTGGCTGGTCCGTGGCGCCATTCAGCGCAAGAAGGGTGTCGAGCTGCATAAATCATACCTTGGGTAGGTCGATTGGAACGGCAGCACTGGCGGACAGATTCGCGGGAACATGGCAGCCGATGGCTCGTCGAAGGGCGCGTTCTCCGGGTCACCATATGTCGAAGAAGGAGAGGCGAGACGCTGCGACGAGATCTTGCCGAGATCACAGCTTAATTTGAGACGCCAGCATAGGCGGAGTCGCCGATGCAGCGTCCAACCAGGCCATCATCACGATGTTGAATAGAAGCGGGGATATCACGGACCCTTGTGGGGTTCCGACGCTTCCTAGCTCCCTCTCTTCGAGTCGTTCGCCTCCCACCTCTAGCCTCGCCGTGCGACGAGTGAGGAAGGATCTTACGTAGTCGTACGTGCGCTTGCCCATGTTGAGCTTTGCCACGCAGGCAAGGATGGCCGAGTGCTCCACCTTATCGAAGGCGCTCTGCAGGTCCAGGCCGAGAATGGCCCGGTTGTCTTTCTGCGGAACGCCTCCGGCTGGCTCTAGTACCTCGCGTTGCAGCAGCAACATCGCGTCTTGCGTCCCCAGGCGAGACCGGAATCCTAGCATGGAGTCGTTGTAGTGACCGTTCTCCTCCAAGTACCGCTGCCACCGGTTGTTGAGGACGTGCTCCAACACCTTGCCCACGCAGGACGTGAGCGAGATGGGGCGCAGGCCCTCTATTCCCGGCGGCTTGTTGGGCTTGGGCAGTAGTATCGTCTTGGCCGTCTTCCACTGCTTGGGAAGGCTTCCGCTCGTCCAGCAGGCGTTGAAGTACTTCGTCAGGGCCGAGACTGCAGCGTCGCTGATGTTACGTAGAGCCTTGTTTGTCACTTTGTCCGGTCCCGCGGCCTTGACG
The DNA here is from genome assembly GCA_013436015.1 of Rhipicephalus annulatus. NCBI lineage: Eukaryota > Metazoa > Arthropoda > Arachnida > Ixodida > Ixodidae > Rhipicephalus > Rhipicephalus annulatus. The sequence continues at coordinate 84,587 of WOVY01004874.1, read as the reverse complement.
CGCTTGGACCGAAGATCCGGTACTGCATCTATGCCGATGACGTCACGATATGGGCGACGGGCGGCAGTGACGGCGACATCGAGGCCGGACTGCAGGCAGCGATTGACGCCGTGGAGACCACGCTGAGAGACACGGGGCTGAAGTGCTCACCACAGAAGTCCCAGTTATTGGTGCTCCCACCACCGGGAAGATGGAGAAAGCGGGCCGCGGAAGAAGCGGAACGCAACATAGTCGTCCGAGCCAGCGACGGCACGCCGGTCCCGCACGTCCAGAGCCTCCGAGTACTAGGCATGTACGTGGACGCCCACCGCACGAACGGGACGGCAGCCAACCACATAGTAACGAAGATCGGGATAGCGACGAGACTCGTCAAGAGGGTCACGTCGAGGTCCCGAGGAATCCGAGAAGCGAGCCTCCTGCGACTGCTGCAGGCCTTTGCAGTTAGCCACGCAGCATACGCGGGGGCCTTTCACAAGTGGACGGAAGCGGAGAGGAAGCGAATCGACGCGGCCATCCGCAAGGCGTATGCGGGTGCCATGGGCCTGCTCAACGGCACCAAGACGACGGCCTTGCTATCTCTGGGAGCGCACAACACGCTCTCGGAGATCGGCGAGGCCCAACGTACTGCTCAATTGACGCGCCTGGGCCGCACCGCGGTCGGCAGGCGGCTGCTGGAACGAGTGGGCCTGTCCTCCCCCGAGGAACAGGACCACGAAACGTCTCCACTCACGGAGTCAACCATGCGAAGACTGGTGGTGTATCCGCTGCCAAAGAACATGGGTCCCGGCGAAAGCGAGGGACGACGAGCGGCGCGAGCCAGGGCGCTGCTGCTGCAACATCAGAACGACGAGGGCGCCGTCTACGTGGACGTGGCCAAAGTCAAGAACAAGGACGCCTACGTGGCGGCGGCGGTCGCCGCAACGACGGGCAAGATCGTCACGTCATGCAGCGTGCGTACGCGGAGCGCGAGCCAGGCCGAGGAGATGGCGATAGCCTTGGCGGCGCGCTCCCCGGGCGTGCGGACAATACTCAGTGACAGCAAGACGGCCATCCGTAGCTTCTCGCGCGGAGCCGTGTGCGGGGCGGCTGCTAGGGCGTTGGCAAGCGACGAGTCCAAGTCGAGGCTGACGCTAAAATGGTTCCCGGCTCACATGGGTAGGGACCTGATACCAGGATCTCCGAACCGCAACGAGGAGGCGGATGCCGCGGCCCGTGGTCTCGCCACGTGCCGGACCGCGGCCGCGCCCGCCTCCGAAGACGCGACGGCGACCGAAGAAGAAGGCGAGGAGCAGCTGCTCGATTACGGCGACATCCTCGCGTGGTACAGGGAGCAACGGCGTGGCTTCCCGCCTCCGCACAGGGATCTTACCCGGTGGGAGGCGGTGAGGTTGCGCCAGCTCCAAACCGAGACTGTGCTGACCCCATCGCTAGCGCGACACGTGTGCCCCGAACTCTACGTGAGTGAAATGTGCAGTGTGTGCGCGAGCGCGAGAGCCACCCTGGCTCACATACTCTGGGGATGTGACGCAGACAGCGCGGACGGTCCGGTGTTACCGCCGCAAGTAGAACAGCGTGTGGGGTCTACGGACCCAGAAGACCAGCGAAGGGCCGTCCGGCAGCTCGAGGTCGCACTGGCGCTGCAAAGGCGAAAGGGGGACACCCTCAGTAACCCGAGCGGCGCCGGGGCACGAAGGCCTTGAGGTCTAGGCCCGCGTGACATTAGGACTTCTAGTGTAACGTGAGATAGGGTGAACCCCACGCCCTGCGCGGCCGGAGGGAATCCCGCATGCTGGAACCCAATAAAGTTTATTCTCTCTCTCTCCAACCAGGCCAGGAGCTAAGCCGTTCTGAAATACCTCGTGACTCGCGCTACACGAGCCACGCGGCTCGCTTCTTTTTCGCCGCGGCCACTTAGCCAAATTTAGCGTCGCGCTACAGGAGGTAATTAACAAGTTATTCGCACGCTCGCGGTCACATGCAGCATCGGGAGCTACCTCTCGTCATTGACATTTACATGCGGCTTCCTGTTCTCGAAGGTTGGGTTCGGCCACGCGCTTCGTACGTTTACATTGATCTTCATGGTCCTAAACCTCAGGTTGTGCTGCTCGACGTCCACAAATTCACGCGGCTTCCCGTTCTTGAAGGTCGGCTGCCGCCACTCGCTTCGTACGTTTACATTGAATTTCGAGGTCTTTAGCTTCAGGTTCTGCAGCTCGACGTCCACGAACCAACGTGGCTTCCCGTTCTCGAAGGTAGGGTTCCGCCACTCGCTTCGTATGTTTACGTCGAAGTTCACAGTTTTCAAACCTCAGGATCAGCAGCTCGACGTCCACGAACCAACGCGTCTTCCAGTTCTCGAAGGCAGGGATCCGCCGCTCGCTTCGCACGTTTACGTCGAAGTTTACGGTTTTCAAACTTCCGGTTCTGCAACTCGACGTCCAAGAACCAACGCGCCTTCCCGTTCTCGAAGGTTGAGTTCTGCCGCTCGCTTCGTACGTTTACGTCAAATTTTACGGTTTTTGCACCTCAGGTTCTGCAGCTCAACGACCACGAACCAACGCGGCTTGCCATTCTTGAAGGTCGGGTTTTACCGCTCGGTTTGTACGTTTACGTCGAAGCTTCCGGTTTTCGAACCTCCGGTTCTGCAACTCGACGTCCACGAACCAACGTGGCTTCCTGTTCTTGAAGGTCGGGTTCCACCGCTCGCTTCGTACGTTTACGTCGAAGTTAACGGTTTTCGAACCTCCGGTTCTGCAACTCGACGTCCACGAACCAACGTGGCTTCCCGTTCTCGAAGGTCGGGTTGCACCGCTCGCTTTGTACGTTTACGTCGAAGTTTGTGGTTTTCGAACCTAAGGTTCTGCTGCTCGGCGTCCATGAACGAACGCGCCTTCCCGTTCTCGAAGGTCGGGTTCCACCGCTCTCTTCGTAAGTTTACGTCGAAGTTTACGGTTCTCGAACTTCCGGTTCTGCAACTCGACGTCCACGAACCAACGTGGCTTCCTGTTTTTGAAGGTCGGGTTCCACCGCTCGCTTCGTACGTTTACGTCGAAGTTTACGGTTTGCGACCTCCGGTTCTGCAACTCGACGTCCACGAACCAACGTGGCTTCCCGTTCTCGAAGGTCGGGTTGCACCGCTCGCTTTGTACGTTTACGTCGAAGTTTGTGGTTTTCGAACCTAAGGTTCTGCTGCTCGGCGTCCATGAACGAACGCGCCTTCCCGTTCTCGAAGGTCGGGTTCCACCGCTCTCTTCGTAAGTTTACGTCGAAGTTTACGGTTCTCGAACTTCCGGTTCTGCAACTCGACGTCCACGAACCAACGTGGCTTCCTGTTTTTGAAGGTCGGGTTCCACCGCTCGCTTCGTACGTTTACGTCGAAGTTTACGGTTTTCGACCTCCGGTTCTGCAACTCGACGTCCACGAACCAACGTGGCTTCCCGTTCTCGAAGGTCGGGTTGCACCGCTCGCTTTGTACGTTTACGTCGAAGTTTGTGGTTTTCGAACCTAAGGTTCTGCTGCTCGGCGTCCATGAACGAACGCGCCTTCCCGTTCTCGAAGGTCGGGTTCCACCGCTCTCTTCGTAAGTTTACGTCGAAGTTTACGGTTCTCGAACTTCCGGTTCTGCAACTCGACGTCCACGAACCAACGTGGCTTCCTGTTTTTGAAGGTCGGGTTCCACCGCTCGCTTCGTACGTTTACGTCGAAGTTTACGGTTTTCGACCTCCGGTTCTGCAACTCGATGTCCACGAACCAACGTGGCTTCCCGTTCTCGAAGGTCAAGTCCCGCCGCTCGCTTTTTACGTTTACGTCGAAGTTTACGGTTTTCGAACCTCCGGTTCTGCAACTCGACGTCCACGAACCAACGTGGCTTCCCGTTCTTGAAGGTCGGGTTCCGCCGCTCGCTTCGTACGTTTACGATGAACTTCACGGTCCCGAACCATAGGTTCTGCAGCTCGACGTCCACGAACCAACGCGGCTTCCCGTTTTTGAAAGTCGGGTTCCGCCACTCGCTTCGTACGTTTACGTCGAAGTTCACGGTCCCTAACCTTGGGTCCTGCTGCTCGACGTTGACGCTTTGAAGCTGCTTCGTGCTGACAAAGTTCATGGTCTACCGCTCGCTTCAAGCGTATGCGTTCCGCGTCGTGTGCCCTCCGCTTCGCAGCTCTGTCTTGAGTGGACGTAATGTTCTTGTTGGTGTTTAGGCTGATGCTGTCGCCTGCTTGCGTCAGCCCACTCACCGATGGGACTGGTGCTTTCATCACACTTCATCGGAATCATCAGCAAAGTCCAGTGGAGTTCACCGAAGCAAGTGCTGCACTGAACGCGTGCAGAGCTCTACCCGTATTATAGTCACACTTGAGGGAGAGGAGAATAAAAGAGGAAAATAGCGAACGCCCCACGAGAGCAGAAGCGATAATGCAGGGCAAGCGCAAGCAGGTGGTAAGAGAGAAGTGAGTAGAGTAAAGCGCAGATGTTGGAGAGAGGGAAGGAGGAGAGTTGTGCACGCATAGTGTGAGTGAGGACGCTGATGCTGACGCCACGGGACATAGACCCAAGCAAGAGATCCTTCGCGTCTAAAATATTTCGGTGAATGTGAGCGTGAGTCCGGCTCAGGAAAATTTCCATGAGCGTTCGTCTCAGTGAGCCCTAAAAGCCAAGTATGTTCCAAGAATGAATAGCTCCAGATTTTGTTTTGCCCACCTACGATCAGCTGATTTATCCCTGAACCATGTAGTTTTTCTCGGCTAATGTAAATATTACAAATGTTAAAAGTTTAAGGATGGTGGTTACCACAAAAAACAATACTTATTGCTGAGCAAGGATGTCATAAGCCCTAATGAAATTTACGGGGAAATTCATGTTTCCGACCTTAAAGCCAGCAACGCAAACATGTGTTTGTACAAAAAAACGGGTGTTTGTACGCCAAGTCAACTTTGAAGCAATGTAGAATATATTGACGATGTCAGCATGTGCTGTGCTGTGTATGTTCTAGTGTGTCAAACTCATCGTGAACTCGTTCACGGCGTAATTTTTGTCAATAGGGCCTCATCAAGTGTGAAGCCCAGGGGACGGCCTTATGCTCTACTATGGTAGCGTATTTAGTACTCTAAATTGTTACCCACTTTTTCTAAACACCACACAGCACCGCGATCATGGTAGTAAACAGTCTGGGACAGCATTATGCTCTCCCATAGTAGACAGCAGAGTCTGAATCGTGGAACATTTTTTTTTAAACACTCGAGGTTCGGTGGTAGATGCGTGGAAGAACTGGGATGGCTTTTGCTCTAACACAGAGGAGTACCAAATACTCTGAATCGCTTAACACTTTTTGAACAAATGAAGTATGCATACCAGGTGCATTAAATTGACTAAATACATCATATATGCAGATTTTCTCTCTGGGAGGGGAAGTGGTAGCTGTGGGCAAAGCTAAAAACATTTTTTTTATCTTGTAACCTTGCAACATAGCACAATACCATTTCATTCGGTCCGAGATACTAAGAACGTCGTGACACGAAAGAAGAGCCCATCTGTACGTGAACAAAATGAGGGCCTCACTGTCACGTGATCGAACACGCAGGCCCCATTATGCGACAACCATTTCTCAGGCGTGTACCACTTCCAAACGCACTCCCTGGGAGCAAGATTTCGACGAGAACAGAGAAAAACCGATATCGCATTCTGGGCAGAGCTCTTAACGAGGTTTGCTTCTCCTGGTCGCACCCAGTGAGAACGGAGTCCAGGGAGCGTTACCTTATATGGCATTGTTCATACTCACCGAGCCGGCCCCGTTCTCTTCATTTTGAACGCCTTCCTTTCGGGGTAACCATACCGCGCGTGGGACAACACCGTTGGTGCCAGGACTGCTCGTTACCTCCGGGAGATTGATGATGGCCGGCGATCATGGCGACCGGGCCGGGCGTATACCGTAAAACCCAAGCCGTGTAGCTAAACACCTCTTGGTTGCTACTGCGGCGCGCCATCCGCAGTATAGCGTCCTCTATTCGTGGGGCTGCGATTCTTTGGTGTTTTATAAGCTTTCGTGCCTATTTTATATCGCGTGCAGAAAGCGCGTCACCGTAGACTTTCCTTTTTGCTTCTATTTTTCCTCTGACGAAGAAATCATTCTTCGTTGGCGCCAACCGACTGTAATTCTAGATTGCCTTTCCATCGATGTTTTGTGCGAGGCAGGGGGCAGCTACAATAAGCATATATATAATTAGGTTATTAGGAATTGAGGCGCCAAAGTCGGAATATGATTGCAGAACTCCGTAGTGATGTGCTCCAAAAATTTTGACCGTTACATGATGTTTAACGTGAACCTGAATTTCACGGGGGCCTCTAGAATTTTACCTTCTTCAGAACGTGGCAGTCACGGCCGGTATCCGATCCAGCGACCTACGGGTCTGCAGTCGAGTCTTATAAGCACTAGACTACCATAGTGAGCGAAGTTTGGGGAGAGAGGAGGTTTAGTATTTTTAAGCTGTTGCCCTTTCTACAGTCGCCATATAGGAGCACCGTTCCGAATGGCACCTCGTGCTTTCATTTTAATAGACACTTGTAGTATATAGGGTTCTACTCGTAGCGGTGGTAAAAGGGTAACGATTCTTGTCTGTTGACTCGAAGATCGTGGGATCGAATTTCGTCCCCGGTGGTTACATTACGATTGAGGCGGAAGGGTAGAGGCTTCTGTATATATCTAGCTGCACGTCAAATAACCCCATGTAGTCCAAATTTTCGGAGGCCTACAGTGTGGCGTCTCTCATAATTACATGCTTCTATAGGACCATAAAACGTCAACTATAATTGTTATTTGTTGTTAGTCTCTAGAACTAACACCTTTTCTCAGTACAACAATATGCGGGGTTGATGGCACCGGCGCATCGGTAGCGCATTTTTGTCAACTCGGAGGCAGCTCAAAACCCAGTTCAGTATAGAAATATTTTATATAAGAGGGCGGCGGTGAAGAATAACATATCGACCAGAATCAATAAGATGATGGCTTCTACCTTCGACTCGTCTCAGCACAGTAACAATCAACAACCCGAAATTTGAGACCAACAATGCTATAGGCAACACTACTGTATAGCTTTTTTTTTTCCTGTCTTCAACTATGCTTCGGTGCCCTTGCATACAGTGTGTTCCAACTAGCCTCCTCCACACAAACTTTTCTCAACAGTGTGGACCGTCTTTTATGCTAAAGTGAATGAAAAAGTTTAAAAGTTCAAAAACAAAGCCAGACGAGAGTGACAGATGGCGCTCCCTATACCTCCCCTCCCAGAAGCCAACGAAAGAGAAAGTGGCTTCAATCTAGGACGACGCACCGTAACATGCTGTTCACAAAAGTTCTGAAACAGCGGCTCGGCGAGTCAAGTTTCGCGGAAGGAAAAAGAGACTTCGCGTCACCTGCTGCTGCTATACTCTTGCTGCCTTTCTTTTGAATGGAAGGACGAGTGACGAAGTTTTCGAAAGGAAGAAGTGGGATGGCTGGCTGGCTTTGTGATGAGGAAGTGTGACTTGGATTCTATTGTTGCGAAGCGCGAAAGCTGTTGCCTGCATTCAGAAGGGATTCGCCGCCGCTCTCAATAGAAAGCGGGCTCTGTTGAAGAAGCCACACAAAGTCTGCTGGAGGATAATAACGATGAGTATTGAGGTTATACGCCCCAATTCACGACATTAATATGAGGGGAGTCGTAGTGAAGGGTCTAGAGAAATTTCGATGGTCTGGTGTTGTTTAACATGCACCGAAATATACGTAGACGGGCTTCAAGCATTTCGGCTGCTTCGAAATGCGGCCGCCGCGAACGGGATTCGATCTCGCGACCTTCGGCTAATCAGTCTAATACTATAAACGTCAGACCAACGTCGCGGTTTTCTCTACTGAGCACTATAATGAGCGTGATTGTACCAGCTCTCTGTGGCTCCTGTTCTAGAGGAACGCTGTAACGAAATCACTGTCAGTCTATCCTTGTTTTTCTTTTCCCTCTCCGCTTTTTCTCATCTTTCTTGTCCCCTCCCCTGATCCCCCAGTGTAGTGTAGCCAACCGGATGTTTTTCTGGTTAACCTCCCTGCCTTCTCCCTTTCGTTGTTTCCTTCCTTCCTTTCTTATTTTAGTGAGTGGTGGCAAAAAAAAATATCTTTCGAAATTATTCCTAGACTTCGCCTATTTCATCCAGGCAAACGTCACAAGTTCTGACCGAAAAAGCGTAGCGAAATAAGGACGTAATTCTCTAATTGTTCTAGAATTTCGCCCTCAAAATGAAGGGTGCTAAACGATGGTTCATTTTTAATCTGAATGGTGTAAATAACTGTTATCAGCTCTCAATATTTAGGTGCCGTTTAGTAATTGAACGTTTACTGTTCTGTAAGAGATATCACTAACAATGAAACGTGAGACGTCTCTCATACAGAGGGGAGTTTTTACTTTCAATAAAACGTCAGAATTCTGGGCTGCAGCAGGTTGGGGGGGGGGGGGCTGTTTTTGGCTGGCGGCATCGTGCGAATACGGTAGTTTTTGACATTTTTATTTGTTTAAAACTATAATTTCTTAGATCTCCATCTTTATGGGTACTTAATTACCATTTTGCCCCTCTGACGTTCTATTCTTCTCAGACATCGCAACAAAAGATTTTTGGTCGAGCTTGCGAGTGATTGAGCAACTATACAGAAAAAAAAATAATGAGAAACACAACCCTGAGAAGACAAGATTTTGCCTATGAGATGAAGCTTACTTTTCTGTCGAGTGCCAGCGTTCAATTGACCAGAAAAGCTGCTTTGCGACTTAGACGAACCAGCAGATCGTTTATTTGCAGATCTCTCCCGCGAGGAACATCACGCGCTTCATGACCAGTGATGAAACGGATACCGTGCTTTCCCGCTGTTACCAAGTGTGCGCATGTGTGGTTTCTTTCTTTCTTTTTTTCTTAGTTCACACACCCGTCGCTGGTTTTCGACTCTACTAGCGTGGGTCTTTAAAGCGCGACACGAACATGTAAAAAGACAATAGATGCGATAGCGTCAGCGTTTGTGAATTTAGAGTTTTCGTTTTACGCGACACGTAACTTCTAAAGTGCGAATGAGTGGAACTTTTGTTTTCGGTTCGCCGCTTTGTGACCTGTACTGGCGTACTAGACAGATGCACGTCAGCGTCAATGCACGCCAGCGCATGGACATATGCATGTCAGTGCACGTTGAAGAATACCAGAGAGTCTGATTGATTGATTGATTTGATTGATATGTGGGGTTTAACGTCCCAAAACCACCATGTGAATATGAGAGACGCCGTAGTGGAGGACTCCGGAAATTTCGACCACCTGGGGTTCTTTAACCTGAACCCAAATCTGAGCACACGGGCCTATAGCACTTTAGCAAGAATGCTATTATTTTGAGCAAGAATGCCATTATTGTCAATGGCATGGCTCCAGTATTAGACGCTCGCCGATAAGCATGTCACAGAGCTTAAACACAGCTCGAACAGGTGCTCACTCACAGCGCTGCTGATTCAAACTGAAGAGATTACATGGATCGTAGCGAGGACACTGACAGGGTAGCAAATTAATCAATTAGAATGCGTAGATCCCATACGTCAGTTATCAGTAAAAAAAAAGAAAAAAAGGCATAAAGAGGAAGATGGAAGTTTGCAATAAGAAATTTGTGAACAGGTGTTGTATATAGGTTGGATCCGGTGTTTCAACAAAGGGACCACTTTTTGATTTCAAGTTTGCAACTGATTTCCTGAGCGCTTGTGTTTATATGCTTCGTAGCCTATCCTCCAGTCCAAACAGAGAAAAGGAAGACAGCTACGAAAGTGCGGTAGTCGGAATATTCAGCAGCAATCTTGAAAGGGCAACGTAATCTTCAGGAATAGGTGCTAAACATTTCCGCCAACTTACCACAACATTGTTTCATGAAAAAGTCACGTGATCAAAAGCTTCTCTCTCTCTCTCTCTCTCTCTGCGAAGGACGATGGTGGTTATTCCGCTAAAAGTGCTATGACAACGGTATCAAGTAAAGCCCAAGATAAATCAGCAAGGAACTCAAATAAAAGACCTACAGTCCCTTTGGCGGCTCATTACTGCGGTGACCTAAGGCAAAAACTCTTTCTTCTTCTTAGATCAATTGAACACCCCCCTCCACGTCAAAACAAAGCCTTTCTGCACCCAATTTCGCTTGATGCTGCCTCTGTAATCAGGTGAATGGGAAGCTTTCTGCATTTAATCTTTTTTTGCACTGCCTCCGTGATTGGTGGCCCAATTTGGACCAAGTGTGATTACGTGTGATTACGTCATTATGAGATGTCACGTGACGCCACGTCACTTAATAAGAATTTTGCATATCTGTTCGTACGTGCAACAAGCTCAAACGCAACAAAGATTTCAGCGCTAGATGATCAGTAGTAATGAAACGGCAAATACAGGATATCAAGAAGAAAAAACTGAGGACGGAGTATACATAGCAGCCAGGGCCAACGTACACGATAAACGAATAAGGCAACCAGATGTTGCCGCTGTGCCACCGCAGAAAGAATCGACCGCAGAAAGGGCGCTGAACGCGAGCACGCCAATCGATTGACGACAACCAAAGTCTTGCTCTATCCTGTGCACCCCCACCCCTTTCCATTTCTGCCATCCCCATCTCTCCACAACCCTTTTCGTTCCGTGTACAGTCATATCTCATTTCTGAATACGTACATCGATTCTCTCTCCTTCCAACGTTCGTATCTACAGCGAATGGGAACCCTTTCTTTCTATAGGCTTCCTTGTCGTGCTTCTGCATCCTAGTCGTCCAAGCAGAGCTGTATCTGAAGACTGTTGGCTGGTTCGGGACAAAGCGTGTGACACAGAGCTCGGTGGAGGCTCGTTTTTGATCGATTTCGTTCTTACATTGCTGTCTTTAATGTATTTCCCTTATCTGAGAATTGCTTTTATGATATCATCTTTCTTTTGGTCTTTCGCGTCGCACGATGAAGTCTTTTGGACGTCGTCAACGTTTCCGATTGCGCCATCAAACCCTTTCATGCCACCACTGTCGCTTATTGATGTTTTCTATGTATATAGTTCATCAACTCGGCTAAATGAAAACGACAGAAAATGCGAAAAAAAGAAACGACATCTTTGGCAGCAATCGAAGTGATGCATCAGAGCTCCCGTTTTCTCGACTCTAGCTCTATATCTGCGTTGTCTTCCTTGGTCAAAAGATTTTCATAACCAAGCTCTATGAAAATTCTATTTAGAGATATTCTCACATAGCTGAGTTGTCCTGAAAAAAAATGCAGTTCGATTCAGAGTTTCTGGAGCGTAAAGTATGCTCTGCAGCATTTCGTCATTTGGGTTGAGAACTAGTTAACAAATTCACGCATTCACTAACACACAGGAACGACTGTAGGCTCACAGACTCCCGTTTTCATGACGATAGCTCTATCAGCGTTCTCTTCCTTGGACTAAAGAATATCACAACAAAAAGTTCTATGGAGATTGCATTGAAAAACATTCTCACGTAACCGAGTTGTCCTGAAAAAAAAAATGTGCTACAGAGCACACTTCACGCTCCAGAAACTCTGAATCGAACGGCATAAATATGCTATTCCCCATTGAGAGTTTCTTGGGCGTAAAGTATGCTCTGCAGCACTTTACCATTTGTGCTGAGAAATAGTTAAATACACACGTATACGAATACAGAGGAACAACTGTAAGCCCACAGACTCTATTTTTTTATTCGTGCAGCTTTATAAACCGTTAAACAGTAATTAGGTACGCGTAACTCTTTCTATGTATAGTCGCTTAAATACTGAGAAAGAAAGTGGAGTCCGCCACGAAAATTACGGAGTGCTTATCATTCACCTGCGTGAGAAAATTATGCAAGTTGGCTTCCTTTCGAACCATTGAAACTATTCATGTGCTTTTGTAAACACAGCGCAAGTATCATTTGAACTGGTATAGAACTGCTTTAGCAAATTTCGGTAAAGAGGTGGGCACGAGTTGGCAGAGTGCTAACTTGCAACTGAGCTTTATTCGCTAATTGCGTAAAATATGTAGACTTGCGCAAGCATACAAAGAGCCCCCGCACGTATCGCTACGATTAGGCACCACCATCGCAATGTCACATACCAAATACTCACAGACAGTTCGCCTGAATCAAGAAGGACACCATACGATGCTGAGATAACGCCAACACAGGGTCATTGATACATGTAATGCCAGCTCTTGCTATACAATGCACTTCAATAACTTCAGGAGTGATTTGTGACGGGCGCTTTCTTATGCCACCTAACATTTGTCAAAGAAAAGGGAACATCCACAGTCGCAGCAGTGAATTCCACTATGTCCCTGGATTGCTTTGTGCACATTGGTATGAAGTTCTTTTAGTCTTTCATTGTGACATTGCGACGGTGGCGTGTAATCTCAGTAATACGTTCGGGTGCCCTTTATGTACTTGGGCAAGTGTACACATTTCATGCATGCAATTCGCGAATAGAGCTTAGTTGGAAGTTAGCGCTCTGTCCGCTCTTGTCGGTCTGCTCGGCCATTTCATCTTTGCCGCTACACCAGTTCGAAAAAGACGAACCAACTGACCCATTATTGAACACTTGTGTACGCTTATAGCGAAGTAAAAATTCATCGTTCCTGCATACAACACGACATTTGGCAAAGCAGTGATGTCAGAATCTCTGTTGAATTTCGACATTCCGTACGAGTCTCCGACTTATTGTCAGTAACCCGAACATGTGTGTACACAAATTCCAGCTATTTTCAACACTTCAAGAGAGTTTGACGTCACGGAAATGAACAATTAAATGCGATTGGCTGGAACGTCTATGCCAATCATCTATGGTTGGCGCAGTGCTAGTTGCAGGTGGAGCTTACGTCGATTGTTTGGGTGTAACAGTCTATAGTTACGACTCATGAGTGTCTTTCGCTCAAGTTTGGTGCGTTTTTTATCACTAGCGACGAACTTGCAGAGATCGCAGATGCAGAGCACGTGTGCTCTTCACTGATGTCTGGTGGTCTCAAGAAAAAGTGTGTCGGAGACCGCTCGTGAACAACCAAATAGAAGCAGACCCTCCCCCGAGCGCGCATGCATCGACAGATCGTATCTGCCAACACGGTCGACCGCGAACTCACAAATTATCCTTCTTTCACGCACGATACGGGCGCCGCCATCGTGCGTCGTAGGCGCCATCTTCCGCCAGTGCCAGCACGCACACTCGCGTCTTCATTCCCGAGCCGGCAAATGAGTGGGTGGCGTGACAGGCCATATTTCTTTCAAGGCGGTGATGAAAGGAACGCCGCGCGGGGCCTTTATATGAACACGTTATGAATGTCTTGATTGTTTTCTTTGTGTTTTGTTGGCTTCAAGACCAAACAACATCGGCGAGACGGATTGCAGTGTGTAATCGTGTAATTAGGGACAGCAGCCCGTGCCTTCTCATGAGTCTCTGTTGTTATATATTAAAACGAAATTCTTAGATGTCCGGTCAAATGCGAAAATTGACCACCGTCGGCGTACTGCGTCGGTGGCGTCAACACGAGTGATGCAAAATGGGGTCTTTTAGCGAGTCGTACAAATGCGGCGTGCAAATACGGTAAGGCAGTATGGCACCGCTCCTCCTTTCAGGTGCGTCTTACGCACGGCAGATTTCTCGTTAACAATGCTCAGGCTGACAGGGTGCAACGAGGTGTGGCAATCCCACTGTGATTTTATAAAAAGTTTTTGTGTTGTCGGGGTGCCTTTATTGGTAAACAACAACAACAACAACAACAACAACAACAACAACAACAATATTATTATTATTATTATTATTATTATTATTATTATTATTATTATTATTATTATTATTATTATTATTATTAATAGTTGTGGTTTAACCTCCCAATATGATTGTTGGTTATGGTGCTCATCTGCTGACCCGAAGGTCACGTGATCAAACTCCGTCAGCGGTGGCCGAATATCAATACAATCTAAATGCCAGAGGCCCGTTCGCTTTAGGTACACGTTAAGGAACAATAAAGGAAGCCAGATAATCAAAATTTCCGTAACCCTCAACATACGACGTGGAGGGTTCCGGACAGTTAGCAAATGGGACAAAAAATTTAAAATTTAACCAAGCAAATAAGAATTGGGTCAGCACAACTGAACCCAATTAGGCCAGCGTTGAACCGCATTAAATCAGGGGCGAAAACAAATAAAAAGAAGGGAACAAAGGCGGACCGACTGCTCACGCTGTGTGTTGAAATTCACTGCGCATGCGCTGTTGACTGATGCTTCTCATCCTGGTCCAGCCCATTGGATGGGCGCGTCATGAGGCCAAATGAGAGAGATGGCTAGAGGGAGTGGGAAGGTGTTATTGGAAGCCCGAGGGCAGAGCGTAAAAGGCGAGATGAAGTTAGAGCCTCATAAGCATACGCTCGGGGACAGCTCTTTGCAGTGGAGAGAAAACTACGGAGGCTGGAAGGTTCATGCTCTTGCTCAAGTTGTACGGTAGCTTGCGCCTGTCGCCAGTTTTCGTTGCTCGCGTAGTTTACGTGTTTAGAAAAAGTGTTGGGAAACATGAATGGGGAAAAACATTTTGACTGTTGAATATAAATTTTGGCGTTATATTACGAGTTGACGCTTTTCGTCGAAGTTCAAGGTGACGTGGCAGAGGCCGCACACTGACCCACTCAGATCACGGAAACTTGACAACGGGTGTACACTGGCATCACTTTGGCACTAAAAGTCGTGTAGAGTTAGTAATAACTGTAAGTTACTTAAGTCTTCCCATGTCTGTTTGAGTTTCACGAGAAGTAAAGCCAATAAAGCTACCAGATAACTTATACTGTTTTTTTGTGCGTGCTGGCTGGTTTGTAGCTTCCACACTACTGAGGGAACGAAGTTGAAAGAAGAGGAAGGGGGAGGAGCTGCGAGGAGACCACCCAGGAACCGCAAGTTTTTTCGAGGGAGCCACCCACCCGGGAACTATCTTCGACGTCTTGTGCAAACATTCGCGAACCAACGCCTCACTAGGCCATCGGGCGGCGGCCTGACTGTGTTTACAGTGCGACGCCCTCTTTGCCGAAGACAGTCTATCTGTTTCTTCCTTTTATCTCGCTTACGCTCTTACTATACGTTTTCTTCTTCAATTTCTACCCAAGGAGTTGGCGAGAAGAAAGCGGGGAGGGGGTGCGAAAAACAAACACGCCGGCGCATAAGCTGACGCCTCCTTCCCTAAATCAACGGACTTCTCGAAAATCGAGCAGCGTAGTTCGAGACAGCGACACCCTGCAGTTTGGGCTGTACCGTAGTGACGCAAATTTAACAAGACGCTCTGACGTGTTTCACGTTTTCTCGTGTTTTCGTAAACTGTCTGTGTGCGTTTCGCATCAATTATTTTTAAATTGCCAGTCAAGTACCCAGTGAATGTTGTGTGGAAACATTGGTGACCACTTCTGGATGGAAGAATGAATGCCAAACTTTATTTAAGTCCGGAGGTGCACGACTCAACGTGCAGCGGGCTGTTTCAGCGCTGGGACAGTCAGGCCAAGCCCGACCGTCGCATCGTGGGCCCTCTGGACAGCCCACAGCAGATCTCCGTCATTGGGACTGTTGACAGCGGATAACAACTTTTTTCATTGAATTTTTATTTGTGTCTGCGAATGTCTGTGTCATGTGAACACTGCTGGTGCGGAGATAAGTATACTCTAGTTACAGGGATAAGTGAAGCGAACGTACAATCAGCGGCAATTTTTTTTCGCCCTCTTATGACGGCTATAGATTATAGGCTATAGACTTATGGCTATGGATTTAGAAAAAAAAGCCTTACATATAGAAAAAGGGTCAGAATCCAGAGCCACAACTATAGACCCAAGCTCTCGTTAAGCATATATAGTAATATAAATCCCGGCAACAAAACATTTTGGGGCCATATGTTTGTCCGTCATCACCACTGGTGTCTATAACCCCTCTCACTTTAAATAAGAGAGAAAAAAACATTAACAACCGTTATACAGCATAGAAAAGTCTCCGAACTCAGGCCGTCTGCATGGCAGCCAATTATTTCAGCACAAAGCCACGCCGGCGTTCGAAGCTTGGTTGCAAAAAGGCTCTATAGAGGGTTAATGTTGCGGAAGGAATCGCGTTAACATGTGGAATTCAGCCTAGTAGAAGAGTAAACTTGCTAGCAAGATTCATACAACGTGAATTGAATAACGAGTGGACGGTTACGCAAAGCTTACAGCCCGTTAAGAAGCACACATCCATAATTCTTCATCGCTATCAGCCATCACATCAATAAAGTACACGTGCAGTCAGCTAAAACTAACAATTGTGCGCAGCGGCCACTTTTTTTAATCCGCCAGCACCATAACAGGAAACGAAGTTACAAAGAATTGCTTCGTGGACATGTGATTTGTGGGAATACACTCGTTTTCACCTTCTTGAAACTTAATTCAGTCGTATGGCAAAGCTACACTGAAAAAAAAAAAATCTGCCACTTATGCACGATAGCTAAAGATTCGTCCGACTGTACTGCCTTACAGGTGTGTAGTGGGTGCCTAACTTTTCACTGAATAACGAATAATGGCGTAGTGTGTGTTTCCCTACTTCATGATTATTATGATGACTTGTGGCATTGTAGCTGCCTTGCAAGTACTTGTATCAGTAACTCTAAGAGAGCTTTGCCGCCATTAAAGCTTTCGCTGTGGTATTTTTATTCTCTGAAAAAAGACTACGTGCGGGTAATCGCATTTCATTACAATGACGGCAACCAAGCCTGTTTTTTTTTTTTTTTGATGTGGACACCGCTGCGAGCTTTTATATTCTCCTCGTCTGCCCACACTGCTGCACTGTTAAGAGCTGGGAGCAGTGTAACGGTTGCTTCTAAACGCAACAAACTATAAAGAGGTCGACAAGTTCGGCAAACGACGCAGCCGTCCACCAGAGAGCAAGGATACGTTACTTACACCTAACCGCCAGCGCACGTGAACCTCACGATCTCTTCTGAGAGCTCTTCTAAAGGCGATCAAGTTGACAGTGGAGTAACGGTCACCAGAGCGGACGAACGAAGCCGCGTGGATATAACAAAAAGAATACCGTTCCAAGTCGAGGAAATGTGCAGACGTGACTCGTCAGGAAGGAAGCGCTGCTTGCTCACCTGCTTTGGCCTTAGAGAGAAAAAAAAAGCAAGAAATGCGACGAAAGAGGCAAGGTCGTTCGGGAAGTGAGTGACCCTTAAAGTGGTGCACGGCGACTTCCAAAGGACACCGTGAGTTCGTGTACACATAACCTTGGAGAGGATGACGCTATTGCACTAACAGAGCGTCATGACCGTGAACTTCGAGGCCTGTGACGCGGATATTCAGAGCACCTCCTTTTAGCCGGGACGTTGGCTAGTGCATACGACCAAGATCCCTAGCAGTCCACGCGTGGATGGATGTTAGGAGGATGTCCTTTGATTCGGTGTTCAGCACAATGCCTAGTTTCTCTATGACAGACAATGCCAGATGCATTGTCTGTCCTGATTTGACTGTGTAGTGTTTGTGTCTTTGAGCAATGTGTGAAGTGTATTTCTGTACCCCACCTTGTAGAGGCCTTCTCGCTAACAGTATAAGTACACTAATAAATAAATGAATATAATAAATAAATAAATAAAAATTGAAAAGTTTACTACCGTCAATATTTCAGCCTCTTACTACACTTTAACATGCCGATTTATTTAGGTTTTCGGAACTGACTTTCAAACCTTATGTATGTATATTAGACGACTACTTTGGAACGCGATTCTGAGTTGAATACGTTGAATGATGTTGCATTTTGTCCCCCGGGTCGGTGCAAACGCGGACAAAAGGTAGAATTCAAAACGCCATGAAAGTTTGCGGAGTCCCGACTTCTCTCTCGTGTTCGTGTTCGCACACTCTTCCTTTTCACACGAACTCTTACCCGCTATAGCTCAGATCAACATTGTTTAACGATACAAGCTTAAGTGATCACAGAACGCCAACCATTAACACGTACCAAGTGGCCGTTACGATATGTGCTTCAAGCAGCGGACAGAAACGAAGTGCGATGCATTCAGGCGAATGCGCCACCACGTCACTTATGCCTCATTCGCGTACATCACTACGAAGCTTCTTGGCTCGTTAACGCCAGCGTTAATGCTCTGCTCGTCGAACCACGATCTATATAGTTACATTGCGATTCGCCCCGCTGCGTCAGCCCCGATTCCCTCGCTTTTCTCAACGCCGCTTCGAGCGATCGACTCCAACGCTTCGCCCATTTCTTTCTGCATCTCGCTCACCTAGTCTGAATAATCCCGAATAATAGCACTGTATACGTGGGCGTCATCAGGATTTTGTCTTAATTGGGGGCGACCCCGTGTTTCATCGTGGCGGGGTACGGGGTTGAGGGGGTACGCTGTTTTCTGGGGCAGTGCTAATGTGGCCTAGAGGAGAGAAGAGGTGTGTCTTTTTTTTTCCTTTTTGCAGCCCCATGCCGACGCCCGTAGCACCCTTCGAGCAAACCTAGGAGGTTTGGGGTGTGTGATTCGTTCAACGGGCTTTGGCTACGTAATTATAGCTCATTAGCCAAAGTCTTAACGCCTTCCGTATGAAGTGGCTCATAAACTGGTGGTCGTAATCCCTCTTCGCCGTGGCCCCTGGTCATCGTTTTTATATGAGGTCCCTTTAAATAATCTCCCCTACTTACGCGCAACAGCTCCTCGTTTCGAATGGGTGGCACCTTGATTGACGAAGGCATAAAGAGAGGTCGTCAAACACACGATTTCTTTCAGCACTGCCTTGCAAAGCGTTCCTTGATGAGCTTTAGACCTTTTGAATCTATCTATCTATCTATCTATCTATCTATCTATCTATCTATCTATCTATCTATCTATCTATCTATCTATCTATCTATCTATCTATCTATATCTATCTATCTATCTATATCTATCTATCTATCTATCTATCTATCTATCTATCTATCTATCTATCTATCTATCTATCTATCTATCTATCTGCACATCTATCTGCACATCTATCTGCACATCTATCTGCACATCTATCTGCCTATCTATCTATCTATCTATCTATCTATCTATCTATCTATCTATCCTATCTATCTATCTATCTATCTATCTATCTATCTATCTATCTATCTATCTATCTATCTGCACATCTATCTGCACATCTATCTGTCAATATATCTGTCAATCTATCTGTCAATCTATCTGTCAATCTATTTGTCCATCTGTCCTTCCGTCTGTCTATTCGTCTGTGATCACCCGTTCTACGCTGCTCTGTCCTGGTGTAATCAGGCATTCAGTGTTTGTCCTCTTGTGTGTGTAGTTGCTGGTGGACTCGTGGTGACTTCGTTGATTTTGTATATACCAAAATTCGTATGAGAATACATGAATTTTTTTCACGCACAATAATAGCTGGTCGTGACATGAATAGCATGAAATACATGTCATGTAAGTTAGGTGATAACATCGCATCGTGATATCATATTGATATCACATACCAAATTCTGCGTCGGAAAAGTAGTGCGAGGCCAAATTAGATGCAGAATACTTTCTAGATGGTAAAAGAATCAATGAAATAGACTTAGAAGAAAATTAAGATGAGCTTGTAGTCTTTATTCCCCTACTTTTTTTGTTTCACCTAGTGTTTTCTCTTTAACAGCTCTTTGTTGTGTCTTCTCAACTTCCTTGTTTTGTCACTTTCTTGCACTGTGCAAACGTGTTGATTCCAAATCGCCAACTAGCCCAAGCATCCATTTTATCACTTTCTCTTCTTCTTAATGCCTAAAGTTTACAGTCGCAAACAGTGTTCATCTTTGGCATCTTAAAGTGGCATTTTAAGGTGCTTGATTGTCGCAAATCACGTCCTGAACGACGTCAACAGACCACTGTCGTTTCTTCCCGTGAGAGGAGTACAATTAACCAAATTCACTCAGCCGAGAATGACGTAGAGAAAGTTGCTCAACAACTCGATGGCCGGAATTGGAAAAAAACGCAAACAGCGAAAAATGACGCTCACCTCAGTTTCCTAGCCATGATTAACTAATTGTTCCTCGCAGACACTTCCGTATACTTCGCCAACTGTTCTCAATCGTACGGGAGAAAGTGTGCCCGCGCCCAACCCTTCCCCTTACATTCCAAATTTTCGACAAAGACAGTGAGTCAGAGGATTTGAGAAAGGGGAGTTGGCGAGCGTGCATTCCAAAATGCATCCGCAAATCGAGCCTTCCGTTCAGGACGACTCGACTGATTGTTTGAGTGCACGCAGACGCCCGGAAACGAGGCACGGTGATTGTGTGTACATGCGGTGTAGCGTCAGTCGACGTTGTTTGGAGCGCTAATTAACATTATACGAACTCGCGCTCGAGTCGCTTTCCTAACGTCCGTTCTCTTCAGACTTGGCAGTAATGAAGTTACAGCAATTAATTTGTTTATGCTTTTACCATTATTGTAATGTATCCATACAAGTAATCTATGAATGAATAAATGAACAAGTTTATTCGTCCCTGTTTGAAGGGAAGGAAGAATGGGACAGAGGTTGGGGGACGAGGAGGAGAATAACTACTTTAAACAAGCCTCCTCTACCTTGTTCGCCCATCAGCATGATCTCCTAGTTCTGTGGGCTTGTAGTTTTGTGTTGTAATGAATCGCTTAAAGAAATTATTTCAAGAAAACTATTCCTTAACCAGGTAATTGCTTTTGAATAAATTATCGCATGTTCGCTTTTCCTACGGCATAAATAGTTCTCGAAAAAAAGAAATGAAATAACCAAGCTCACTTCATCTAAGTGGCAAACCTCAAGGATGGCAAGCTCAACAAAAGATACCTGAGATAAAGAGAAACAGAGGGAAAATGTATTTTAAGAAGGTGTCTATGTTTGTGAACACTGGCCTGCTGCTCTACACGTTGGAAATGCGAAATGTGGAAAGGAGAGTTGAAGATGACGATGTCGATGGGAGAAGGTTATGTGCATTTACAGTAGAAATGTGATATTCCAATGCAGATATATGCCCTGTACATAGAGCGTTAGTGAGTTTCGGATGAATGACAAACTACTGTTTAAAAAGTAGTTTCATTATCTTTGTGAAGTAACATTAACGTTATTGCTTTCGAACTTGTGTAACTTATACTGCAAATTAAACATTACAGGCTTTGAAAAATGCGGTTTTCAATGTAAGGGAATTTTAGGCCAATAGTGCCATTTATGGTTCATACCCACCTGTAAAGTAATTCGCTCTGAAAGTGCGAGAGAATACACATAATATCGAATAACTTTCTAAAGAAGTTGTATTTGAAAGACACTGACGGGAAACAATTTTCTGTGGAATACGAAAGACAGTCGTGTAAATGAATCATTGGAGAGACTGAACGGTTTGCAGTATTATCCATTGTTCCCAACCCTGCGCTCGCTGGCGTAGAGCAAAGAGAAAGAACAGGTGCGAAGAAAAAGTGTAATGTGTATCTGTATTTGTGCGGCGCTGTCCCTCAACCCTCTATAGGCTTTGCGCAGATTTATTTTTTATAAAATGTACAAAATTATTCAGCGACAGCCTTTCTTGTCTTCCAACTGCTTCAGATCCAGCTCTGACTTCCGGTTTCTTGAATATTCAGAAAAAGTCTTCAAAAATATAATTGGTCCAAGGTCAATGCTTCTTGTACAGGTTGGAGTTACATGTGATAGATACAATATCGGAGCATAAATACGATAGGTAATTTAAGGGCCAATTAGCTGTAGGATGATTATGAAAATTCATAGAATGAGTTCATTGGGAAAAAAACAGAGGAGACCTTGTGAGAAGCTGCAGGATCGTGACGGCACCAAGGAGGATTAACTCCTTGGACGGCACTTGGCAGAGCAGACCTGAACTGCGAGGTTATATCTTCGTGACCTATGGGATGCGCTTCGGCACCATGAAG
This sequence comes from Rhipicephalus annulatus, assembly GCA_013436015.1. Lineage (NCBI taxonomy): Eukaryota > Metazoa > Arthropoda > Arachnida > Ixodida > Ixodidae > Rhipicephalus > Rhipicephalus annulatus. The sequence continues at coordinate 62,679 of WOVY01004874.1, read as the reverse complement.
AAACACACAGTTAACCGAAGGAATACAGCAGGGCACACGAACACATAGAGACATTGCGTGGTCAGGAAGGAAAATAGGAGGAAAATAACGGCAGGGAGGTTAACCAGCCTATAGGCAGCCGGTGTGCTACCCTGCGCATGGGAGGAGGATGGGGGAGATGAAAGATAGAGATCAGAGAGGGAAGGGAAATAAACACAGCACATTCGGCAGCACACGCGGGCACACTCAGTCATAGTCTATAGTCTTGTCTTTCGTGGTGTGTTACATTGCTGTTACAGCCGCTTGTTCAAGTCTGTGTCGCGTAGGAATTTCAACAGAGCTCTTGTCGCCTTCTGTTGCAATGTCTTCTCTCGGGCACATGACAGAATAGTGTCCACAGACATTTGGCTGTTGTGGATGCGCGCAAGAACGTATGCCAGTGACTGTCTCGGGATGTCATACAACGGACAGTCGCACAGGATGGGGTGTAGCGTCTCTTCGCAATGACAGGCATCGCAGAGACCATTCCAGGCCATTCCAGTGACCATTCCAGGCCATTCCAGTGACCATTCCAGGCCATTCCAGCAGAGACCTTCGTCGGCCATTCCAGTGACGAAAGAATAAGATTTTGTAGATGACACTCCTAGCCGCATGGATGTTTTCTATAGCGTGGTGGCTCACTCGAGCGCGCGCTTATCTCGGGGTTCTGGCGCCTTGTGCGTCTTGTGCTTCCACCTATACTTTGCTTAGAACTACAGTAGTTTATGAAAGCCTCGTTTATGAAAGGAACCCGCTGCTCACACATAAAGTAAGAATAGTGAGAATTGTTTGTCCACACTCGTCCCGTGTATGATCATTTCATGCGTGTTTTTTTTTGTGTGTGTGTCCACTGCAATTTTTGAGCTGCTTGTCGTTCTTCACGTGACATTGCAGTTACTGCAGCATTCATTGCTTCGCCCTTGTGACGGAAAACGCAAAAGCAATGCTCAACTACATGTGATCTCTCTAAAGAGAAGAATCAATCACTTTTTAAAGATAAATCATTACTCGAAAGAGAATATCCACGCACTACGATGAAAAGCCCATCAAGGCGACAAGGTATTGAAAACGCTATTCGAGTGCGGGTGGCGTCCATTGACGTGCTGCCCAGGAAGCAAATGTTAGTCCATCCTATCATCGTGGCTGTATATCGACGCATCACATTCCTTTGGCTGATAAACTCCAGACTCTACCGCAGGTGACCTGCAAAGGTCGAAATGGACGTGGGTGTAGGAAAACACTGCTGTTTCATTAAGATAATCTTGAGTAAAGCTGCTTCAACTTTGTGCGACCAAGGTTCTAGGACTATGACCATGTACCTGGAAAGCAAAGTTGCCCCTGGATGGACTTGAAAGGGTGCCAGAACTCAAGCTAAAAGTAGTGAAAGTAGCCAAACTTATAGCCAAATAGAACAGGAAGGGTAATATGAACAGCATAGCTTTTACTATTAAAGAATAAACAGAATCAGTTTGAATAAGTAAAACAAGAAGTTCAAAAACAGCCAGAAAACAGCCATGGTGCATATTCGAAATATGCATCGATAGACAAGGTCAAAAAGTAGCCCATTTAGCGCAAAGTAGCCACTAAAGGCAACCTTGCTTGAATGCGCAGAAGGCAGAATGCGCAAAGAGCGAAACGATTTTGTGCACATTAGTAAAGTACATTATCACAGTTCCAAAAACACCACTCTTGCTGCCACATGATTCCCGGTAAGCCAGAAAACGTGCGAAAACGAATATGTCAATCGAGGCGCCACCTCCAGATTCCCCCACCAAACACCGTGAAGTCATACAATTTTAAGGCGTCTGTGGCGTCCTGCGTAGCTTCTAATTGATAAAATATAAATGCATTCTCTACTGTGGAATCCATAGACTTGGCATGCGAAGTTTCAGATAATTTCATCGAGCGATTGTCGCGAAAATGCGAGAAATGCATTGTGACATGTGTTGCGTCACCTGCAGTGATTTGAGTGCAAAATTCAAAGGTGATACTTAAAACTGCATTTTCTCTTCTAATAATGAACTTATCACATGGGCACTTACGGCATTAGAGTTCTCAGAGCGCAGTTTTATCGATCCAAACAACGTCAATGTGTCTTTAGCGTCACTTCAAGTGTTCTTCCGATTTTTTCCATGGCTCTACCGTCTTTTTTCGCCCATGTTCACCCTCTCCCCCAGTGCACGGTAGCAAAACGGACGTGCATCTGGCCTACCTTCCGGCTGTTACTTCCCTCATTCTCTCTATCACTCAGTAAGTTAGTCTTCCTCAACTAATGAGGACGTTAACTATAGACTTTGCATTTATGGTGAAGCAAATACTTTTTTATGCCTCGTGAGTAGACTAATCTGCAGTCGATAGATGCCATCCTCCACCAAATTAGTGAAAAAGCAGAGCTATTCAGGACTTCATCAAGGCTGGACATTTAAACTGGGGCAAGTTGTTTCCTTTACACTACAGTCTGCGAGAACAAAAGAAATGAGCTCCTAGAAGAAGAACCAAGTATGGAAAACAAAGTGTTGCTTACCAGGTACCTCAGGTTTTAAATACCCTTGCAGATCAATTGAACTGTAGGGCTAGTAGTGCGACTTTCAAGAAACTAATAAAGAACTTATTCATAACCACCGGTCTACACTATCGAAACTACGTAATGGAGTCTCATGCCTTTGAAAATGCTTAAAATGTTCATAAATTTCAATGTCAATTATACGAGTGTATACAGCGCAATTCATTGTATCCGCATGCATTTTGTGTCTGTTTTTGAGTTGTTTTATTGATATCGTTTAGTTGTGAATTTTTACGAGAGTGACCTCTAATTCTTAAAATGTGTTATGTAAACTTCTTATGCTATTTATGTTTGAATTTTGTGTGTACAATTGCAGGTTGCTTGAAACCAATGTATTGAATATATTGTTTGTCAGTGCTGATGTCTAAGATTTGCACTGTCACGGACTGCGGAGGGACAAGGGCCTTTGTCAGGCTGTTCGCCTTTAGCCCTTTGCCCCAGCAGTGAACCCTGCATCCGGCTTACTGCAAATAAAAGTACTACTACTACTACTACTACTTTATATGATCCATGCATACAGCACATTCCATAGTCTATAAAATATTTTGAGTATGTCAAAAACAGCAAATAGGTAACTGAAATGTGTTTTTGAAAATACAATTTAGGCCCAAAGCTCTACCTAATAATTGAAAAGGGACGCCGGTTCAACGTACGCAGAGGAAGAGTGACAGTTGAGTGTCTTGTTGTTTTTTCTGAAGAAGAAAAAAAAACAAGGAGTCGACGTTTGAACGACGTATGAAGCTTTTCCTGAAATAATAAAAACGAAAGCCTGGTTTCGTCTCTGAGTTAAATCGCGAAGCCCCGAGAAGAAAGCATCACGAGGGTACGAAGGAAGCTGGAAGCAGCGTAGTAAAAAAAAAACTTATAATATAAATTCACAAAACGTTTTAAAGGCACGTCAAAGTAAAAACGAGCTTTCGGTCAGGTCCTGGACCGACGGCTAAGACAAGTACGGAATTCAATTTTCGGTAGCGGCTTCCGCTAAAACGATGGCTCGACTGATTGATTTCTTTTTTTCAGGAATCCCACTTCTTTATGCGGTTGTTCTTTTCGCATTATTGGCTGCATTCTTCTACCCTGGGCTTGTAAATGAACAAAATAACGTGGGCATGTTTCGTTTCTGCGTTCGATTGGTTCCTTACTGATTGACGTGCAAATGTAAAAACCTTTTTTGACGTGTGAAGCTCGGCGTTCCCACTTTAATGCTTACGCACGAACACATTTCCTTCGAAGAGAAAGATAATGAATAGAAAGATGTCTGTCAAGAAGAAAATTGCCATACGAAGGAATGCATATGTTTTTTGTTACATGGATGTGAAAGTTACAATAAAAAAATAACGAGTTTAGCAAAAAGTGTCCATCAGAGTGCAATTGCATAACACACACACACACACACACACACACAGACACACACACACACACACACACACACACACATACATACATACATACATACATACATACATACATACATACATACATACATACATACATACATACATACATACATACATACATACATACATACATACATACATACATACATACATACATACATACATACATACATACATACATACATACATACATACATACATACATACATACATACATACATACATACATACAAACAAAACCAGATGTGCATATGGTTAACCTTTCTGCCTTTCATTGCCTCTGTCTCTGGACACTTTCATTGCCTCTGTCTCTGAATTACTCATTGCAGAGAGCTCACAATACGCCGAAGTAGCGCATGATGACGTAGGTGAAAAAGCTTTTATATCCCGAAATGATTGCGTCAAGCGTGTGAAGGGATTATTAAATTAAAATTATTAAAGCCCCGCAATAGCGCAAGCATCACGAGTTCTTCTGCGTCATCCCAGTTCGAACAGTTCTCACCATCCGGCGAGCTCAAAGCATGACGGCGCACTTGGCAGCGTTCAACGGTGGCGTCTCCATGGCAACGTCAAAACCTCGAGATGCATTAGTGTCGTGGCAGCGTATAGGGCCACACCGTGCAAATGATAATTGTTTAGGAAGGTTTGCTATGACATTACTACGAAGAAGTCCGGCCGAGAAAATGTTACAGTTGTGACCCCCCCCCCCCAAAAAAAAAACGTACATTGGGTGCCCAGAATTACTGAGAACAATCACATAAAACTGCATGTGTGGTTAGATTGCAGCTGATAAGCTTACAAGACATTTTTTGTATATTTAAACGCACACAGATACAGCAGTGTGTTCGTGTGTGTGAAAAGCGGGTATACGTACGACACAGCAATTCCTTTATGAATTGCATGCCGGGAGCTTCTCTGACGAAGGACCACCAATGTACAATTTGTAATTCAAAAAAGAATTACCGCCTCGTGCGGATACCCGCATCTTTTTGTATGTACAGGACCCACTGAACTTTCCCACTGTGTGTGCGCGCATGCTAAGCTAAGAAATAGCCAGCGACTCTCACTCGTACGAGTGACAGAAAACATCCGAATGAGGTCATCTTGGCATGCGTTACCTGACGTCTACGATAAAAGTAAGGAAAACGAAAAGAATTTTAATTTCTCCTACTCATTTCGCGTTTGAGTTACGTGAAACCAAATGTTAGTGACACTACGCAGGTGGTGAGGGGTTCACTAGAGGACAGACGATGATACCGTCCAAATAAAGTTTAGTTGACCTGCCATCTCGTTTGAACAGCAAGGTACCCTAGGTCGCATTTGTTTCCGTTGCTGTTCTCACGAAGACGTCCTTTTTTGCTAGCTACGTGAGCATTGGGGCGAAACCTAAAATGGCCGATGCCCACTTAAGGGAGCTATTTCTCACACTTCCTGCGACATTGCGCGACAAAACATCACGAGAGGGAGCTGACAGCCAAGAGCGGAGCTGAGGGCATTCGGAAATGTTTTCTCCTGCCTGATATTCAGAAGTGTTTTAGAAAGCTGAACAAGTACGGAGTTATTGAAGCTGGACATTAGTATTGGCAGGCATTATTTTTCAAAGCTTGAAATTAAAAAAAAAAACTGTGATCACCTTGACAAGTTATTCGCGTCACTGTCTTTATTGGACGCCAGATGGTGTCGCAATTCCGTGAGAACTTCGGGGATTGGCAAACTGGTTGCGACATTCGTAAACTACCAGCGCGGGATTGGAGTAAGCTATACACAAAGTCGACTATATCAATTCTCCGGCTTTAGCACTTACGCTGTCATCCAGTTCAAGTGGTCCGAATACAAGTATATACCCTCTCTATCGAGTGGTGTGGTGCCTGTGTCCATCCTGCGCCCGTTCTCGGAAAGGATGACTGACAGCACTACCGCTTTCGGAAGCTGTTCCCACGTCCGACCATGGGACAAGCCTCGGGCCGACCCGTGCGACTCCATGTCGTACTGTCTCAGCACTTAGCGTTTAGTTCCATTCCACGACAGAAAACGTACAAAATATCCTCCCAACTGTATAATTCGCATCCGTGGTGAGTATCGCAGCACGCACTATATAACCACGTAGAAAAATTCGCACTTACTTCTTCAGCGTGGAACTTCGTTCCCTGCTGCAGCTTTGGCTACATTGGTCTCCATTGTCTCTGCTAAACACACGAACGGGCATCATTGTCTGTTCTCATTAACACGCACTGGCACAGGCACACGGGTTCTTCAACAGCGAAACCCGACTTCCCGCAGAGCCTTCCGTAGCCCGCGAGCGCCTCCGATCACCTTCCCCGCCACACTGCTGCTACGCCGCCTCACAGCGATAACGTTTGACCCCCTCGTATGTTCACACACAATTTCGGCACGCTCCTAGTGTCTGGCCATGTCACAATTCAACGCATCATCCGCCAGATATACAAAGAAAGTGTTAGCGCAAGACAGCTGCGCAGCATGCAGGCCCTGACAAAGCAGAAAGCATCGGACCGATACCGGGCGTGATAAGCGAGCCGACCGTCGCGCCCGTTGCCATGGTAGCAAGATTCCCCGACTTTGTTGCAACGTTCGGCTCGCGCGTATCGGCGCGCTTTTCGCCGAAAGACGCGACGATTGTCGGTATGCTTCGTCGTAGCGCGGAGGCATTTCGTCTGGACGCATTTGTAATGCTAGGCATTCCTTGAGCCCCATCCACCCTTGGATTTTCTGGACTGTTTCCGTGTTTGCAACGAATGTGCCTGGCGCTGCGCGGCCTCAGCAAACCTGTTGCATGTGGTCTCGTCGACATTTGCGAGGAAGAACAGCATGAAGGGTTCTGGCTGCAGTTCATGGAAACAGGTAAGTGATTTTTTTCTTCATCCAAGATATCATGGTTTTAGACAAGGGCTTTCCTGTATAACCCAATTAACAGAATTTGTTCACGAAGTTTGTAGTTCACTTGATGAAAGTTCCTGTGTTCATTCTATATTTGTAGACTTCAGGAAAGCGTTCGACCTCCTAGATCACGGGCTGCTTGTATGTAAGCTACGTTGGTTTAATATCAATGAACAGGTGATAACATGGATTCGGGAATACTTGTCCTTGCGTTCTCAGTACGTAGTGGTAAATGGCGCAAAATCGGGTATGGCTAGCGTAACATCTGGTGTCCCACAGAGCTCAGTGTTGGGCCCCTTGCTCTTTTTATTATTCATAAATGATCTTCACGACACCATCGCTTCTTTCATCAGATTGTTTGCTGATGATATAATAATATATAGTGAAGTTACAAGCGTCCATGATACCGTTCTTTTACAAAATGATTTAACGAAAATGTAAAACTGGTGCCGTGATTCACATATGCAAACAAACGTGCAGAAAACTGTTCATATGCGTTTCACAAAAAAACGTATGACATCGACATTTTATAGTCTGTCTGCTTCTCCGTTATCTGTCTGCTTTTCCGTTACAAACTGTTTCAGAGTATAAGTACTTGGGCGTATTCCTTACATCACCCATGTGTTGGCACAGGCACGCCCATTACGTTACTGCAAAGGCATGTAAGGTGTTGGGATTCTTGCGGCGTAACACAAGGCTGTTTCTTCAGCAGGCCCGCGATCTTCTCTACAAGAGCTACGTCAAACCAATATTAGAGTATGGGTGCACTGTGTGGGATCCTCCCACGAATGCCGATTGCGACAAGCTTGAGCGAGTTCAGAACATGGCTGCAAGATACGTTATCGGTAGCTATGAGAGAAACCTTAGCATTACAGCTACAAAGGAAACATTAAAATGGGAGCTTCTAGAAAAAAAGAAGGCAAATTTTGCGCTTGAAGCTTTTGCACAATATATATCATGGCCACAGTGGAATAGACCATATTAAGTATATTCTTCAGCCCCATTATGTATCAAGGCGAACAGGTCATGAGCTCAAGGTTAGAGAATATAGCTGCAGGACTAATCTTTTTAAAGGCACTTTTTCCCCAAAACCATTCCTGAATGGAATAGTCTGTCTGCTGACAAGGTCAGCATAATAGATAACGAAGCTTTTGCGGCCGCTCTTTGACATCTCATTCTGTCTGCAGCTGCAGTCGCATTTTATGCAGTGTTTTGTTCTTATCACATCGTTTTTGTATTTTTTTATGTTTGTATAATATAAATTTCGTTTTTGTTTTTTTTTCTTTGTCTGGGTTAGCTGATCTTTATGAAATTCACGTGTATTGACAACAATGTATGCCGCTATTTCTCCTTAGTTTTTCACTACCAATGTTCTTGAAATGTATGATTTATAAATTCTCTGTGTAAAACCCCCCTCCCCACTGTAATGCCTAAATGGCGCTGTGGGTACGAGTGTCAAGAAATAAAAATTTCGAAACTCTCATTATAGGCTCGCATGCGGCCTGAACCAGGCTTGTTTAGAGCGGTAGGGCGCTTGACTCCGGACGGCGACACCACCCGAAGCTGCTACCTCACAGGAACCTACAGTATGCAGTGCGAATACGTTTTCTGCAATTGTGACATTGGTCTCCGCATACTGTTGCTAAAAACAGCGGCTGGAACGTCCTACTGGCCCCTCTACCTAGGCGATATTCCGACTGCGTACAAAAAGTGTGACTATCAAGCACGCGCGACACGGGGTTTGCATGCTGGAAACGGGGCCAGGTATGAATTCTGGGAGTGCCAGAGCGTAACGATTCTAGTTTAAAGGGAGAGCAAGTGCATTCCGCTCACCGTTCTTTTGTCATTCGCTTGGAATCGGTTGGCTTGTTTTGTTGCCGACTGGTATTTTTCATCATTGCTAAGTTCTCGTCTGAATCATGCGCGTCAGCTCAGCAACGAGAAATTTCTTCTCACCCCTAAAACACCAGACCTTGAATATGCAGATGCGCTGTAGTCGCTCACAGCGAAGACCTGCTATCCCTAGTCACTCACACTATAAACTGCGGCGAAGCTTTCAGCGTCATGCATCCTTATTAACTGTTCTGCATTCGGGATTTCAATGTCATGTGTTTGTAGTTCGTTCTTCATGATTCAGAACTTATAATATGAAGTGCACAAAGTCACAAATATTCCTAGGATTTGTGCACCACAAACGCGATAACATAATGAGGTATGCCGTGATGCAGAAACTGCCCATTATTGTTTTCCATTTATGGTTCCTCTACGCGTGCATTTATATCAAGATCGTGGGGTACTTTTGCAGTTCGCTCGCCATCCAAATGTGACCGTCCTGGCCAGGTAACCGAACCCGAGTCCTCCAGCGAGTCCTCCAGTTCGGCCAGGTAACCGAACCCAAGACCTCAGCACATTCGGTGCTAGGCTCCATAAATAGGCGAAATAACGGAAGGAAAATTAAGCGCTCGTTTCTTTGTTTTGACACAACCTCAATGCAAATTCATATGCAATGAAGCCAAGGAATCTATAGAGGTTGGTAAATGTACTGCTTTAATGCACTGTACTGAACGTGATATAAACATGGATAGTAAAGGGGATTAAATGACTACTTGCCTCCGGCAGGATCCAAACCTGCAGCATATCCATGGAGTTAATGGTGAAGAGTGGGGCAAACCATCTATCTATCTATCTATCTATCTATCTATCTATCTATCTATCTATCTATCTATCTATCTATCTATCTATCTATCTATCTATCTATCTATCTATCTATCTATCTATCTATCTATCTATCTATCTATCTATCTATCTATCTATCTATCTATCTATCTATCTATCTATCTATCAGCCGCCAGCGACTTTTAGCTATCCTGGCCATTTCGATAATGGTATCAATACCAAACTTGGTATGACATAACATGACTGTATGAAGAGCATATTTGACTATTCATACCACGAAAATCATGACATGTATGCCATAAATGTCATGATTTACATTTCATGGTTCTGCAGCTCTTACGGTGCTTTCGTTCACATGGCATGGCGCAAAACTGGTATAGTATGACATGATTTCATGGCGAACACAAGCGACAGACCCTAACATGAAAATCATGATATGCGTGTCATTTAACAACATGACTACATGCCACGCTCATGATGCGCTCGCGGTTGTTTTACTAGCGTCACATATACCAAATTTGGTATTACGGTACGTGAATGGATGACGAAGGTATATGACTGGTGCAAACATGATAGTCATGAGATGCCTGTCATGTAACAACATGACTAAATGCCACGTTCATGATGCGCTGGCGGCCGTTTCGCAGCTTCACTTATACCAAATTTGGTATTACGGGACGTGAATGATGACGAAGGTACGATACTGGTGCAAACATGATAAACACGAGATGCGTGTCATGTAAGAGCATGAATACATGCTACGTTCATGATGTGCTCGCGGCTGTTTCGCTAGCTTTCCATGTACCAAAATCAGTGTTACGCGACGCGAACGGTTGACATAGGTAAATGACACATCCAAACATGATAATCATGACATGCGTGTCATATACTAACATGAATACATGCCACACTGATGATACACTCGCGACCGTTTTGCTATCTCCAAATATGCCAAGTTTTGTATTACGTGACGAAAATGGATTGCGAAGTTATGTGACTGGTGCAAACATGATAATCATGAGATGCCTGTCATGTGAGAACATGACTACATGCCACAGTCAAGGCACCAACACATTTCGACGTGACGCAGTGCGCGTGCTTGGCAGTGTTTATTTCGTCGCGTCACGCCGGCGTCCCTATGCCAGGTGCAGGTCCTGCCATATTTTGGCAGGTGCACGCCGCGCTGCGTTGTTTTGACGCATGCGCGTTTCAGCATGTCCGGCGTCCCTCTGTCACGAAAAGAGGTGGACGCAGTGCTGCCTGGGCAACGCATCGGCGCGAAATGCCGAAATGCAGCATGTCGCATTTCGTGCCGGTTGCCGTCGGGCGGCGCCGATGGACGCTCGCGCCTGGCGTCAGACTATAAAGTGCTCGCGTTCTTTAACATAGCGTCACTGTGTCCAGCGTGCGAGCGCGTCAACGCTACATTGGAGTATATTGAGCCCTTCATGATGCGCTCGTGGCCGTTTTGCTAGCTCCACATATACCAAATTTGCTGTTACTTGACGTCAAAGAATGACGAATTGATTACTGGTGCAAACATGATAATTCTGACACGCGTGTCATGTAACAACATGACAACATACCAAGCTCATAGCGTGCTCGTGGTCGTTTCACTAGCTCCATATAAACTAAATTTTGTATCACGTGACGTGAATAGATGACGAATGTAAACGACACATCTAAACATGATAATTATGACACGGAAGTCATGTACGGCATCATTTACCTCCACCTCGTAACGCTGAGCTGATTTTAAAGTGACATATGAACATTTCTCATTTGTGCTTCGCATATCAATGATTGCCCCTGTACGTGGGATCTGGGAATTCTTTAGCACATCAAAATGATAACAGAGCGACCCGCGTGCTACACAGCGAATTTTTATCGCGTAGAACGCTTTACATATCATAATTGATTGATTTGTGGAGTTTAACGTCCCAAAACCACCATATTATTATGAGAGACGCCGTAGTGGAGGGCTCCGGAAATTTCGACCACCTGGGGTTCTTTAACGTGCACCCAAATCTGAGCACACGGGCCTACATTTCCACATCCATCGGAAATGCAGCCGCCGCAGCAGTGATTCCACCCCGCGACCTGCGGGTCAGCAGCCGAGTACCTTGGCCACTAGACCACCGCAGCGGGGCGCTCTACATAATGCTTCGAAAAATTTGGGGACATTTGTATGTGGCGCCGTGTTTTTGTGGCATTAGTGGCGGCCTGATTTAACTGAAATTGAAATTGGTGAAAGAAATATATCCGATGAATAAAGTTAGTAGCCAAAAAAAAAGGCTCCCAATCATACACATCAGAGACCCGCTGCAAAGTTTTTAGTGAATTTGCTGTAACGCACTACAAAGTGTGTCGTTTCCCGGGGCAGTTGAACAACACCCCTTGGAAACAAATGAAGTCGCGATTGCCACATATTGTCGCTTTGTATTTCGTGCCGACCGCTTTTGCCCCCGCGATCTCCGACGACAGTGCAGCTCTGGCCGACCTGGGCTCGCCCTACGCCATCTCCTGCCGCCGACATGAGCTCTCGCCGAGTGGTGCCCCGTCCTCGGACTCTTGCGACCGTGTCTATCTTTCCTATCTCCTCCTTACTACCGTCGTTCTCTGTCGTTCGCTGTCCCGGCGCCTCGCTTGACTCTTTCTCTCTATCTGTTTACCTTTTATTCATATCCTTTTCATCCCTCCTTACCCCATTCCTTGTGAGCTACTGTTGAGGGTTCGCACTCTGATGCAGACAGTTACGGGGCTCACTTTTGTCTTTTCTCTTTAATAATCACATAAAAATTCCACACATTACACCCCGCAAAAAATCGTGCGACGTTGCGATTTCACAAGAATATTCCACTGTGTCTACGCTGTATAAAAGTAGAGAGTCCTTCCACTGACTTGCTTTCTTTTTTTTTTCATGTCCAAGATTTTTCTCGCCTATTCAGTTTCGACAGGCCACTACCGTCGAGAGCTGGTGCTACTTGCACGTCCTCAAATCCTGGTCATGAAAAACCACCTTATCATATAGAGTCGATACTCTTGCGATATTTTTAAACAAGTGCAAGGCTAGTGCTTCAATAAAATTAGGGTGACTGCCCCAAGTTTTGCAAGGCTAGTTCAGAGCTGACGTGATGGTGGGCACCTCAAGTCATTCACAAACGAAAAATAATTCTACGCTTCACCTACGAGCGTACCTTCTGATGTTAGAAAGGACGGGGAGCGGACACCCGAATGAGCCCAGTTCCAGACTCAAAAACTCCTCAAACAATATTGTGTGACGCCAAGTAGCTCTGCCACATTTTTGGCCAGTTGTTTATTTATAGAGACACATGATGGTGGCGCTGGTTTTCGGCTAAAACACGTTGACTTCCTGCGCGATTTCCTCACACATTTTGACAGCACTCTCTGTGAAAAGTAATTTTTCAAGAAAGGATTTCCAACTTTCAATTACTATTGAGCGTAGTGTTTGTGTTACATGCAAAAAAAATTACTTATAGTTGCAACGGAAACCACCGTAGCGTGACTCGCATACAGATGAATGGCTGGTGAGCCGCAGTTTTGGGGGCGGTGCTTGTAGCTTTATTTGTATTTAGATTTCATTCTTAGTTGTACCCAAGAAGGTTTTAAAAAATCACAGCATATCCACGGAGTGGATGATGATGAGTGTGGTGAAGCACCCATTCGTCCATCCGTCCATTCGTTTTTGCTTCCATCGGTGCGTCAAGTCGTGTGTCCATGCATCCGTACGTGCGTCCATTGGTGCGTCCATCCCTGCACCCTTCCACGTGTCCTTCTCAGTGTCCGTCCATCTATGCGTCCTCCATCTGTCCATCCATCCGTGCATCCGTCTGTCCATCTGTCTGTCTGTCCATCCGTCCATCCGTTTGTCCATCTAGTCAACTCTCCAAGTACCACCATCTCGCATCTTTTCATCATATATTCTGCGTATAGAAGTACCGCCATCCAGCGGACATTCCAAGGACTAAATGAGGGGTGGCACTGCCGCGCTTTCTTACAGCCTGCGCTTCGTGTCTACTTCCCACCTTTCACCGCTTCTAGTTCATGGCGAAATGCATTTTGATGGAGGCGACAATTCTGTAGGCCCGTGTGGTCCGATTTGGATGCACGTTAAAGAAACCCAGATGGTCGAAATTGCCGGAGTCCTCCACTACGGTGTCTCTCTTAATCGTATGGTGGTTTTGGGACGTTATAGTTCACATATCAATAATCAATGAGTTCATGGCAATATACTAGTTCTCTATACTCATGGAGCCCGACCCTTGCTAAAGCTTGCTAAAACCAAGGAAGATTAAAAGAATTTTATTAATCCTCCTTGGCTAAAACCCTTGGCTAAAAGCGATTGGTAGGTTACGCCTAGCGAGTTTAGCGTGGCAGCCCTTTTTGGTCAGATAGTGATCAGAGTGCGTCCTCCCGGTACTAGTTTCTTTTTTTAGTAAGCAACAAATTGAAGGCAAATTTTTCTGGAGATAAAGTCCCAAATGCACGTCTCTGTGCGCTATTTCATCAAAAATAACTATTTATATTATGATTAACGTGCGCGGGTTTCCTCTTCCATTGAAAAAGGTGCGTGAGTGCCGCTCCTCTAGTCCTGTCATGGAGGTGGCGACCTACTACTGCTACTACTACTACTACTACTACTACTACTACTACTACTACTACTACTACTACTACTACTACTACTACTACTACTACTACTACTACTACTACTACTACTACTACTACTACATACATCGCGAACGCACGACCCACCGCTTAGGGAGCTTCGCCCCCAAAACCTTCGTTGAGGCTCCTTGGTTGTAACGGTTGTAACCGACTATATAGGTTGTACAGACCTCCGATGGAGGCGGAAATGTTGTAGGCCCGTGTACTCAGATTTGGGTGCACGTTAAAGAACCCCAGGTGGTCAAAATTTCCGGAGCCCTCCACTACGGCGTCTCTCATAATCATATGGTGGTTTTGGGACGTTAAACCCCACAAATTAATTAATTAGGTTGTACAGACCAGGCTAGGCACTTACCCTCTCACCGACGTCTTTCCAACCACTTGCTATACTAAACTATACTATACTATACTATACTATACTATAACAAAGTTGTGTTCGCTCTCTTTTCTTTCTTTGATTCTGCCTTTCTATCTCTTCGTCTCTGTTTGTCTTTTTTTTTCTATTTCTGCATATACGACACTCGCCAACCAGGACCATAACAGGTCAAGCGTAGGAACACCTTGAGTGCGTATGTGGCTCAGAAATTCGGCAAATCCCAGTACTCAACCTACTGGCCCAATAAAAAGTAAAAAGAAAACACACAGACCGCAAGCACTGACCAGGAGTCGCACGTTTCAGTATCTCTTCTTATTCATCTGCATAGAATTCTTGGGGGATGATCGAGTGCATGCTGGTCCACGACGATGACCATTAACTATCTGTGACAATCGGCAAGGCTCGACCATAACAGCTCTGCAGCGCTGTTTAATGAAGACGTACTGGATGGCAAACACGCATTTTATACGGCCACGCGTAATAACTTACTCTGATGCAAAAGCCACAAAGAGCAAAGCACATTCCCGGTGGCATACACACCATCTATTTGCGAATTTTTCATTCCGGTCGTTATTTTATCCACAC
The DNA here is from genome assembly GCA_013436015.1 of Rhipicephalus annulatus. NCBI lineage: Eukaryota > Metazoa > Arthropoda > Arachnida > Ixodida > Ixodidae > Rhipicephalus > Rhipicephalus annulatus. The sequence continues at coordinate 47,483 of WOVY01004874.1, read as the reverse complement.
CAATTTGAAACCGCGAACAATGGGCGCCGACGCGAATTGTGTATGCAAGTTCTTGTCTTCATCCCCGGGCTACGCATATTGTACAGCCTCGTTCATTCATTACGTTGATGTTAATTAAAGGAAAACAAAGAAAGACGTGCAGGCGCATTGTGATATGTTGGTGTTCGTTCTTTCTCTGAACGGGGTAATTACTAGCCTGTTCGCGATTCATTATACCAAGTTCCATCTCCGCCCCCCCTCGCTTCGGTGTAAGGAGAGAACAAAAGCCTTTCCACATGGGAAGGCAGCAGCGTCAACAGAGATAGCTGCGAGCATTGTCAACGAGGCTTTATTGAAATAAATGCACTTGTGCATTCTCTTCATAAACAGTGTAATGGGAAAAAAGGGAATGAAAAAAAGGAGGAGATGGTACAGGGATGTCGTAAGGTATTCATAAGCGCGTAAGCCTTCGCGAAGAAACTTCAAGCGCCTGCGAATTCTATCTTGCTTTATGTTATATGGTTTTTTTACGTGTTCTGTGTCATGACGCGCGTTGCTTTCTCTTCCCCTATCTTTCACTCTTTCTTGTCATTTTTCAACGCACCGTCGCACGAGTCGGTAATTTCTTTCGCGTCCAACAATTCACCAAGCGCCACCTCCTAAGCCGGCTACCTTGTATACCGTATGCACCGGCGTAATATTGCCACTTGTTGTTTAAGAAACTTTCATTGGAGCGGAGTGCGGCTCTGTCAGAGGAGCCGAAGACGACGCGGTTTCGGTAAGTTAATTTTCCCGCCCACATTTCGGGCATGCTCCCGCAAACGAAGCATGAAAACTTTTTCTTTTTTTCACGAATGCTGAAGCTTCCGCTGCACAACCGCGGGGGAAAACAATATAACGTCATTTTGGCGAACAGTGCCGGTGCTTGTTAATCGCAAAGTTTTACGGAATCACAATAAACCACTCCAGCTTTACATTTACAAAGTAATTTGAAAGCTAACCTTTCGAATCTCATCGGTAATTATCAGCTTACAATGACGAGAAACACATATGATAGTCGGTATACAAACGAGAATATGATGGGCACAACTGACGCAGTTCGGCCTCTATTGCCGAAGTCTTAGCGACGTGAGGACTCACCGCGCACCCCGGCAAAAGTTAATCCCTAGTCTCCGACGGAGAGGTTACCAGAAGAAGACAAATCAATCTTGGTTGCTCTCCAATCTTTGTTAGACACACTTCGAGTGTTCATCGGCAGGCTGAAGTCACAACGCATGAAGGGCGTACAACAGGTACTCGAAGTTCTACGTCAAATGCTTGCAAGATTTCTGTCAACACCGGGAACCAACGATGCACCGTGGAACGTGCTGCATCTGAAGCCCTGCATCCGTTGCTATCGAACGCCGCAGTCTAGTTTAAGCTCTCATGTTTTTCTTATGTACTGTATTTTTTTCTGTCTCTCTGCCTTTCTATCTCGTAATCCCTTTCCCCAGCGCAGTGCAGGATAGCAAACCGGACGCGCGTATGGTTCCCCTTCCCGCCTTTCCTTCAGCTATCTCCTCCTCCTCCTCTATTCTTAAAGACAGCCTCAAATACGCAATCAATAAATATTGCGAAGCATAGTGACTAATCACTGTAAAGAAACAAAGATATCAATATGGCAGCCCCGCGGCGGTGGTCTAGTGGCTAAGGTACTCGGCTGCTGACCAGCAGGTCGTGGGTTTAAATCCTGGCTGCGGCGGCTGCATTACCGATGGAAGCGGAAATGTTGTAGGCCCGTGTGCTCAGATTTAGGTTCACGTTAAAGAACCCCAGGTGGTCGAAATTTCCGGAGCCCTCCACTACGACGTCTCTCATAATCATATAGTAGTTTTGGGACGTTAAACCCCACATATCAATCAATCATATCAATATGGCACTGAGGATATCACACAGCTGTCGACTTTGTCAGAATGCCAGCAGCAGACATGATAATTTGACAGGGCGTTCAGATACACACGACGCCTTTTTCCTTAGGTAGGGTGCTGCTTTTACCTCGGGATGACACGGTACCTTCCACTGCCCCTTCTTCTCACAGTACTTCGCGCACTCGCGTTCCCTTGTGGCTTGGCTGTCTCGAACAGCAGACTCGTCCTGTTAAGTCGACGCGACTCTCAGTTGTTTTTATCGAGACAGCATTGCATATTCACGCACATTTGTCATAATACAATAGTGGCGTGGCGTGCTCAAAACAAAAATGCGTTGCACTGCTCATCCCTTCTTGCAAAACTAAGTTTATGCATTACACGTTGTTGAAGTGCATGTATATAGTCCTTTGCAAACTTGCTGTGTTCGTTGAAAAGAGCGCGTTTCGGAACGACACGTTTGGGAGTTGTCGATTGAACGCACACTTTGTCATCAGTCTTCTTTTTTTTTTAAAGCTTGACTAGAGGAGCATTGTGTCTGGGTCTAACCAGATAGAGTAGATGCGACAGTAAGAGTAATGTGGAGCTGTTTATCAAAGATGGACAAATGACATGTCTGCGCCTATATGCATTCTATAGCACATTGGGGGTAAGATGGATGCCGAAGTGATGTTTCTCTATTTTTTTTTCTTTTTCGCGAAAGCGTGCCTGTGTTATAGCGGGCCACTCGCTGAGGTGCGAAACGTGGTTGGGAACAATTTATTCCCAAAGTCGAGGGAACCATTTTTTGCGGATTTTGTACTAAACAAATTCAGGAACTGCGTTTTTAAACTATCTATCGCCATGTTCGTTCCGCACCCTTTTTCGCGATGAGCAGCTTCGGGTGGCAAGATACATGAAACGATCAATCTTTGTAAACAATGACGATTCGAAATAATGTGCAGTCAATATTTATCGGAACGCACAAGATGAAAGCACCATACAAAGACGACAGAACAAGGCACTCAGTATGTTCGACTGCTTTAGATATTAAACCTTAACCAACACGCCCAGTCTCCCCCTTGAATGTGAAGGGAAACGAACATTGATATGCAAAGAGCGCATTTTAAGCGTCTCTACTTTGAATTACTCCTCAATTTCACAAACTAACTTGTTCAGCATAGGATGAAACATTGCAGTGGAAACGGTCGTACCACTGGTTTACTGTTACGACAGGCTTTTAATAATGGCGGTATGTACTCAACCGCCATCTAATATTGCCACGTACTAAAGCAATTACTGAACTGGGGCTGGTTGGACGCTCATAGCGAGAGAATCCAAACGTCTCATTGGCCAGTGCGGCAGCATCGCATCCTTGTATCTCAAAGAAGGACGCGATAAACCTAGATGGCTCTCTTCGAATGAGTTGATCGCATGCGTGTTTCGCTTGCCGTACAGCACAGCTAAGTGGAATGTCCGCAAATACGCTTTGTATGTTGAATAAAAACCAGTTGATAGTTGCAAGTTTTTCATTCCCCAATAAATATATAATTTGTACCTAAGGTGGGTCCGAAACATGCGTAAACGATGTGAACTCAAGACGCAAGGCGTAAGGTATAAAAGTGAGGAGGAGGCAAGGGGCGAAATATAGTCACGGGTGAAATCTTTCATCTTACCAATATTTCATATACTTAAATCTTTTTGGTCGTATATGCAACAACGAAAAACACCATGCCGCCTGCGGACAGCCATATAAAGTCGACGAAATATTCCGGAGCTCCTGTACTCAGGCTCCATCGCGTAAAATATTTTTGCCCTTAGAGCTTTCCCGGACTTGCACGCACCCAGATCTTTCTCAGTCGTACTGAGTTGGACTCGGATTTCACTGACATTTTGTATACTTGGACTGACGAGGATTTCAACTCACCCGAATATTACTTCTTTAAACTCAGATTCACTGCTTGATCGGATCTGCGTGAATCAATTGACGAGTACGTTCGCATACAATTGAGTTTTTCTACCTATAGGTGTCAGCTTTTTAACACGCATATCTCTTGGAACCGGTGCTCTACACTCTTAAAAAAAATGGAGTGACGTACTCTCCATTTAGGGAGGAACGGCGATGTCCCCAATGTTCGTCTTCAAATAGAGAAACCTTGCTCCCTCATCCACGGAGAAACACGTTCCTCCTTATGAAAATCAACATGGCTGCCCCCCGGCGAAGCGAGTAGGCTTAGCAAATGCAACGATTCTCGACTGGTAAGGAGTACACGGCACTGAAAGTTACAAAAAACGGTCCCGCTGAGCTTGATATTGAACGAAATGATTATAAAAACAAGCAGACGAACCTGTGGCGGTGAACACATCGCGAAAGAGAACGATGGAGCAAGTACGTTTCGTTCGGTCAGCGAAGCCACGTTCACTCCGAAAGACACGGTTTCTGCTGAGCCCTCACCTGAAGAGTGCATGCTAGGCTTGCTGTATTTATTTCTCGCAGATTCACATAGTGTAGCGACGTTATCCATGCGCTTACGGGTCCGCAGGTCACGAGATGTGCCTCCAAACCGTACACTCGATCGCAGCGAAACCATTCCGAATCCGTAGTGCAGCTTTGATAGATAGATGTTCAACGATATATAAATGGCTGGAGGTATGAGAGCGTCATAGCAATGAAGTAGGTGGTAGGTGGCGCCATCTGGAGGGATTTAACAAAAGTAAAAAAAAGGTTGACTGCCGCGACGTTTGTTGTTATTATCCACTAACACGGCTCCCTTGCGGATTGGATTGTTTACGCATCAACCCATTCAAGACCACTTACGGACACCGAAAGCCTATTATGTGCTGATGAAATCCATGTAGATACACATGCACACGTGGTGACATAGTACACAAGTAGTACGCAACAAGTACACTAGCGTATACGCTAACAAGTACGCAACAAGAGCACAATCAACCATTCAAAACCAACGGCTCATACCTCGACGTGCTTACTCACACTCTACTATGAAAGCGCGCCAGCTTATATAGCGATGAATTTCAACTGACATGAGTGGCACAGGTTACAAGTAGGTTTTCTTACACTTTTTATACGTTTTTTATCAATACCACAACATGCGCACACGTAAATATATTGTATTCGATGCTAAGGTAAACTTTAGTTAATCAGTGGTTGCACAATAATGAACGGAATAATCACTAGAGCTTATCAGGTTTTCACGAAGGCGGATGCCCCAAACCGTGCTTAGAATGCCCACAGCAATTCGAATGCTGCGCCATCTGTCGATCACTGCCACAATTACTTTTTTTTATCGAAGCCTCTGAGAGTGCAAACACTTGCCGCGCGTTAGCCATTTCGGAGGTCACGTTTTTTTTCTTCTTCTTACTTGGAGAGGGCGCAGCATGCATGCAGACCAAACTTTGTCTCCGTCGTGGTAGGTGTTCTGTGGTCACGTCGAACTCGTTTAGTTGTTTCTTCTTAACGTTTGCTTATATACTTTTTACGTGCGTACCACAAGTGTGACCGTTAGCCATGGATATAGTAGTACACCACTAGCCCTTCAATGACAATGTTTTTGATGCGGTAACGACTGTCCTAGCAGTGTATACGTACGTTACAACGCGTGTCTTGCGAGATAAATAAGCGATGACCTCGCATCCGACGGTATTTTTTCGTGAGCCATGACAGTGGCTGTTGGCGCTTCGGAAGCTCTCATACTTGAGTGGAGGAGCTATCGCTGCAATGCGCAAGTTTACTATAACTTTATAGAATGTTGTGCCTGCATACTTTTCTGCTTCAGATGCCTCTCGCGATTCGCCTCGCGTGTCAACTTGCAATCATAGTGCGTGCCACAATTTTGTTGTTAGCGCTGTGGCTGTGGTGGTTATTACTCTGGATTCGGAATACTCTTTTGACAAAGGTGAGTGAGCGTTAGTTCTTACTTGCTGTGCACAGCTGCTACTAGAAGTGCATTTTGTGTTGAGTTTCTCACGACAAAGGAGAATCATGGACGAGAAAGACATACTGCTCGCGTGCATAATTCCTTCCTACTTCTCAGTGCTGGCATGGGCAATTCAAAACGAATGCGATTGAGAATTTGGTTTAACCTAGAGAAGTCATTGGTTCACTTTTCACAAAAGTTAAGTTATGATAATGTTTAAAAAGTTTCTGATGGTTGTAATCTAGTCTGGCGAATAAACGCTCGGTGAAACTTCGCAGCCTGTTTCCCTTTGTGCTTTCACCTGCCGTGGTAGGATAGCCTTATTGGTTGTCGTGTGACTATGCTGATGGACGCAGGTTCGACTTCCGGCCACGGCGGCCGTATTCGAATGGGGGTAAACTGCAAAGAACATCCATATGGTGGTAGTGGCACGTATAACTCTATCAATTGTATACGATCGTACTTTCACGCATGGACTGTAGAGTGGTATCAGGTTTTCTACACTATTGAAAAAATAAGTGTGATGCTTTTTTACGCGCCTCGTTGAATTCATGAGTGCTGTTGGTGCCGTGCGAAACTAAAACTGCGTGGGCTTACCAAGTATGTCGACACCGAAAAAAATCATTATTTTTTTACACTCTAAGGTAATGGATAAAGCAAGACTGCTTGGGAAGCAGAGTTCCTTGTATTCGTGACAAATTGGTAGTATGAAACAACACGAGACACACATGGAAGTGTGCGGAGCATCGTGCGAGTGCCTGACGATAAAAAAAAAGAGAGGCTTTTACTCTATACTAATAAAACAGAAGAAAACGTCATTCCTGCATTGCTTACAACAATCTTAGGTAAAAGCAATCGCTCGCGACTGGCCGCGGCCGGCTATAGGCTTGGCGTCGCATGCGCGCGAGCAAGACCCCCGTGATTGAAGAGAAACTTGAACGCTGAAGGAGGAACGTTGCTCCTTTGGTCCTTGCCGCGAGAGGGCGCGACGGGTAAAGCGCCCGAAAGGGAGGAAGTCGCTGCGCCGAAGGAGGAACGGAGCCCGTTTCTCCATTCTCGCTCCCTTTTTTTTTAGAGTGTAGTTGGCACCTTTTGATCTTCTATTCCAAATGCCAGCTTGAAGTACTGTATGCATACTTTCCCTGGCAATATTGTCTGTTAGTTAGCATTATTATTGTGTTGACCTGCAGGTCGCGGGATCAAATCTCGGCTGTGGCGGCTGCATTTTATATGGAGGCGGAAATGTTGTAGGCCCATGTGCTCAGATTTGGGTGCACGTCAAAGAATCCCAGGTGGTCAAAATTTCCGGAGCCCTCCACTATGGCGTCTCTTTTAATCATATGGTTTTAGGACGTTAAACTTCACATATCAATCAATTATTATTGTGTCTAACAAGAAAAACGAGCCCTTGAATTTAAGCTTTCCTTCATTAGCAGTGGTTGCAATACAATAAGGGTACTTTAACTATAAGAGACTAGTAATACGAGATGTTTTTATCAAGAACTTCTCGTGAAAAAAATTTGCAGGCAGGGAGAGAAGTCACCTCACCCCTTCTCATCACTAGCTTTTCAAATCAATAAATATTAAGCTAGCATTTGAACGCTAATGTGTTGAAGTACGTGTGAGTTTTCGGAGAGCCAGATATATCCTTCTACCTCCACTTACTTCGCCTCGTACTTAAACCCTTGAGATAACAGAGAAAAAGGGTTCCACCGGAAGTCTCCGTAGCTCTCGTATACATTGACCTGGGCTTCATTTGAAAATCATGAGAAACCTGGCAGAGTTTCCAAACACCAAGATAACAACGTTCGCACTTATTGCAGCTAAGGAAGGCGTCACCTCCAAGATCATATTATCTTTTTTTGTTCGTTCGCTCCTGCTCGCCGCAGCTGCTTTTGTCGCTGCCGTTCAGACTCCCCTCGCTCTGGTGGGCTTGGCGCTGGCGTCGCCTGCGCTAGATTGATCATGACGGATGAGCGGTGTGACGCTGCAGTCCGGCTCAGTTTGAATGCCTTTTTCTTTTTTGTTCCCTCTTTGTCCCTCTCTTCTTCCCCCTGAACCCCGCATTTAGCGGCAGGGCGTTGCTGTATAGCTTAAAGAGGAAGCTTCCGCAGGAAGCTCTTTCGGGGACTTGTGACAGCACTGTGGGTCTTACACTCAAGTGAAGAGAAAGGAGTTGGCGAAACAGTTAACAGAAGTCCACAGGCTGACTGCAAATGTTAGTTCCTCTGAAGAAATTGTTATTTTTTGGTAACACACCTGCATATCTATCTATCTATCTATCTATCTATCTATCTATCTATCTATCTATCTATCTATCTATCTATCTATCTATCTATCTATCTATCTATCTATCTATTTATCTATCTATCTATCTATCTATCTATCTATCTATCTATCTATCTATCTATCTATCTATCTATATATCTATCTATCTACCTATATATCTATTTATCTATCTATCTATCTATCTATCTATTCATCTATCTATTTATCTACCTATTCATCTATCTATCTATCTATCTATCTATCTATCTATCTATCTATCTATCTATCTATCTATCTAATCTTATTCTACCGTGTAACAATCCAATCAGTCATTCACGGAATACTGCGTGAACGATTGCTTTAACAAATCAATCAGCCAAAACGCTGGGACACCATTATGTTAAAACGTTGCCTCGAACGGGAAAAGTCTGAACGACCGCTCCAGCAACCACGCAACACCGAGATATTGATCGGTTCTACGTATTTTTCTTAGGCGGGCACCGGCTCATTATGCGTCGATGGAATTTCCAATCTAATTAATATTTCTGCATAAAAAAGAAGAGTAAGCATGCACCGAGAGAAAAGAGAGATGCCACCAGTAAGTAAAGACGTGTTTGCCCTCGGGCTATTAACTAATTGGTTGTTCCTTAATGCGCTCGTCTGCAGTCCGGAAGCTCCTTGGCGTATTTAGTGCGTTTTATTGGTTTTACAAAATCGCTGCATTTCTAGCACAGCGTCGCTTTGTGGTCACTGTCGGGAGATACCAGTGACTTGACTAGCACAAACCGCCAAGTCCTTCATCCTTTACCCATGTGTGTTCTATAACAAGAGATTACCGCATGTAAAAAGAAAAAGTCCGACAATTCAGTTATTGCCCGGAGAATGAGCGAAGTTGATGCTGTCGATGTAACAACGAATAGCCGAAATCAGTCAGCGTTAGCTAACAGTGGGAAACAGCTGACCAACCTCGGCAGTACTTACCAACGTCTAAACCTAGTTTGTCAACACTGTTGTTTTTTTTTTCTCCTAAGAAAAAAAGCCTATGGAGAAGTCACTCGTCTCGTATTTATTCTTTGCTACCTTCTTTAATGATCCCGTATACACCAACGGTTGGTGTGTGTGTGTGTGTGTACGTTGTTGATGCAGTGAACGATGGTCTACGGTGTACGTTCTTGCAAAACTTATTTACTCGACTACTAGGGTACGAGCGCTAGTAAAATTACGCGAGATTCGTGCAATTACAGCAATGGCTAATATTGACCAATGTGTGTGCGTGCGTGCGCGCGCGCACGTGCACTCCCCTTCCCCAGTGCAGGGTAGCATCCCAGTTTTTTTTTATTACTGGTTAGCCTCAATGCTATTACTCGCTCTCGTTTTCTTTCCTTTCGCTCTCCTTTTTATAGCCTACGTGGCAACGGATTCCAGCTGGGTAAACACAATCCGGGAGTGGTGTGAGTGGCTGCATTACGTTAGGTTGGCGCCCCGCCGCGGTGGTCTAGTGGCTAAGGCACTCGGCTGCTGACCCGCAGGGCGCGGGTTCGAATCCCGGCTGCGGCGGCTGCATTTCCGATGGAGGCGGAAATGTTGTAGGCCCGTGTGCTCAGATTTGGGCGCACGTTAAAGAACCCCAGGTGGTCTAAATTTCCGGAGCCCTCTACTACGGCGTCTCTCATAATCATAGAGTGGTTTTGGGACGTTAAACCCCACATATCAACGTTAGGTTGGCGGTCCGCTCTGGAGGAGCAGTGGCTCGTCCAGAGCGGACTCTAGAGCGGAAAGTGGCTCCTCCAGAGTGGACTCTAGAGCGGACAGTGGCTCCTCCAGAGCGGACACCAGAGCGGACAGTGGCTCCTCCAGAGTAGCTCCTCCAGAGCGAAATGGAAGAGGCCCGTGTACTATGCTGTGCGATGTCCTTTCACGTCAAAGAACACCAGATGGTCACATTTTCCGGAGACCACGGCGTTTCTCATTATCATGTCTAATTTTGGGACGTGTATAGCCCCAGATATTATTATTATTATTATTATTATTATTATTATTATTATTATTATTATTATTATTATTATTATTATTATTATTATTATTATTGTTGTTGTTGTTGTTGTTTTGTTACATTAGGTTGGTCACGTTCCACACAGAGTTTAAGGGTTACTAACACGATTGCTGAGGTTTCACGTGAGAAAAGCACGACATGATCACGAGAGACAACGTAGCAGATGGCTTGGTAATTTTGACTACCTGGCGTTTTGAACGCGCACCTGTTTTCTACAATTTCATCTCTATCAAATTCATGCGCCGCAGCCGTAATGGCGGGTCAGCTGTAGAGCATGAATAACGACAACACCCGATCTGTGGGCCGTGCTTAGAAGCTTTCTTATCGTAAAAGCAAGTGCCAATGAAGCAATGAACGAATGAGTCAATCGATTATTTAGTCAATCGATCCATCGAGAATTTTCGTACATTTACATTTCTGGTCGCTGAATATGCTTCCTAGCGCAAAGCACTTACTTCGTTCGAAAATGTGTAGGAGTCAACTAAAGAAAACTAAAATTGCGCTAATGAAATTCTGGGGCTTAGAAGCGTACGTTGTCAAAACAGCAATATGAACGTATTGATCCTAGCTTTGTAGAACGTAGTTGAAGTGAAAGATAACAAAAACATAAGAAAAAGAACATAAGTAGAGTATAGTGACGGTTGTTGGGGACTGTGAGGAAAAAAAAAGAAAGGAACAAGAGAATCACGATAGCTGAAAAACGTCCATCTCATCCTGCTGGCCATTGCACTTTGCGTAGTAAATGAGGCGGAGAAAATTTCAAGAATCCAGAATTTGGGCTGCTTGATTGACGGCCCCGTACGGTGAAGGTGGCTGGAATGTCGACTTTGTCTTTCATCGATCGTCTCTTGCCAGCAGAATTTCTCGCTTAGCTCCACGGACATACTGACGGTAGAATCGGGCATGGAGCTCAGTGCAGGCTACCATGCAATTTCTGGCTTCGTTTCTGAAGCATTTCTTTCTTCTCTACGGGGGGCTTTATTTCCTTCAGCAAGCGGGCCATAGTCACGAAAGTAAATCCCACAAGGGCCACGAGAGTAAGGGTTGGTGTGTGTGTGGCAGAGGGGGGGGTGAGGCTGAACATGAATGTAAGATAACGCTGCAATTTAAAAGAAAAGACATCATTTGTGTATATACGTCGTGTATATGAGACGTTTCCGCAAGGAGTTTGGCATCAGGATTCGGCAAGCGTACCGATAGTTTTTTTTTTCGAAATGACTAAAATGAGAACGCAAATTCTGAAATATAGAGCTTTGTCTCGCGGTTACATCTCAGCAACACGTGACCACTTGGAGTGTTTCACATACGCACACACACACACAAAAAGAAAACACTTGAGATCAGTCACGTTTGTGCGGCCTACCCAGCCAAAACTTTATTAATAACAATAGGGGAGAAATTATTACGAGTACCGTTTAGCGAAGTTAAGTGTTCATAGACATACTTATTAAAACAAAAAAAAACTATGGGACGAAGAAACTCATATGCGGGCCGGTCAGCATATGCGGTAGCATATCTGGGGCCATCACCCTCCTCCCACTTATCCGCAATTTGTTGACAGTGAACGACGGTCTCCGGTGTCCGTCCTTGCAAAACGTATTTACTCGCCTAGTACGAGCGCTAGTAAAATCACGCGATATTCAAGCAATGACAGCCATGGCTAATATTGACCAATGCCGGCTACTGTAGACTAGTATGATTTATGTACACCTCGCAAGTTATGGACTAGTTGCCACATGTATCGTATAATTAACGCTGACTATCGGAAATCGGAAATTCGGGCTGGGATACGTCGGGTTACTTATCATGCGAAATGTCAGCTATAGTGTTTATAGTTGACAACTTACGTCGGCATACCATGGTCTGCGATCGTTCAGTAAATGTTTACGAACATTCGCCCACTTTCACAGGTGCCAAGCGTAGTTGGTTCCACTGGACTTCTACAGTTAAGCGCGATAAGGCTAGATGCTTGCGGGTCACCTCAGTAGACTACGGGCATGGAAAACAAAAATTTTGGCACCCCTAGCCCCCCCCCCCCCTCCTCGAAAACACTTATGCTTGTTTCACAAGTATCACGATACTGCTAGGCTTCCCTTTCCACCAATCATTATTACTTTGCCTCGTGACAAAGACACTGCCGCCGTCACCGGAAGTCGTCCTATGGATTCGCTTTGAGGCGTGTCATTCGCTCGTCGGAAGAAGAGCGGCAATTGGAGCTTCTTCGGCACGTACAGAAGCAGGAATCTGTGCGAAAACAACGTGAAGGAGCTTTCGCAGAACGTTCCACTGCAATGAATGGCTTCGCTCACTTCTATGCTCAAAATAATAGTGGGGCTTTCAATTACTTTTTTGTGTGTTTTTAGTAATTTTGAAGCTGCTTTATATTTTCAGAAATGTAATGAACTTCAATTACTACTGTCAGTATGGTGTATGATGTCAAATATGTTTTTGTAGTAAACATTTCTGTACGCCCATTCCTGCTTAAGACCTGGTACACAGGTCAGCAGTATGTAATAAGTAAATAAACAATAAATTACATCACTATCTTTTTTATACGCTATGTCTGAGCAGCTTTGACTTCATGTCATCGGGAGGCTAAACGAGAATATTTTCGTTTGTAAAAAAATAAGAGAGAAAAGTCGACGATGTTAGCTGTGTAAACAAATTCGGAGAAAAGTATTCCTTTGCATTTCGCAACGCCTGTCCCCTTTTTGTCGTCCTGTCTCGATCTATTTGCGGGTTTTCAGTGCTAATGCAGACTGTTTACGTTCATTCACGCTTTCGTTATGAGTTATTTTTCTTATCCCACGCGCAGCAAGCCTTTTTCTTCTGCCTCGTCCTCCGCCATTGTTATCGCGTCCAAATCACTTCCACAGCGAGCGCGAAGTACGGGCGCGTATTTTCATAGCGCACCAGGCGCGCAATAATACAGACCAAACAAAAGCAGCGGGGGACGCTGGAATGCGCTTAACTCAGTTTCGAGCGAAAGAATCTGGTACAGCCAATGTTTTTTTTTTTTACTCTGTCACTGGCAATTACTGCATGCACAAATGTACTCATCTATCTATCTATCTATCTATCTATCTATCTATCTATCTATCTATCTATCTATCTATCTATCTATCTATCTATCTATCTATCTATCTATCTATCTATCTATCTATCTATCTATCTGTCTGTCTGTCTGTCTGTCTGTCTGTCTGTCTGTCTGTCTGTCTGTCTGTCTGTGTCTGTCTGTCTGTCTGTATGTATGTATGTATGTATGTATGTATGTATGTATGTCTGTCTGTCTGTCTGTCTGTCTCTCTGTCTGTCTCTCTGTCTGTCTGTCTGTCTGTCTGTCTGTCTGTGTCTTTTTCTTTCTTTCTTTCTTTATTTCTTTCTTTTTGTCTGTCTGCCTGTCTGTTTATCTCTGCCTTATTATTCTGTCCTTCAAGGGCTTCTTTCTCTATTACTTTCCATTTTTGAGTCTCTTTGCATCGTACAGTTTTATATCGCTTCTTTTTTTTCTCCAATACTTTTCTTCTTCCCAAAGGGCCCTAAATCGTTTTGGCTGAGCGGCGCCTTCGAACAGCCACGGGAAAGATTAGTGCTATTGAAATTATATTTGTCAAGGGAACCTAATGCGAAAAAGACCGGCAGAAAAGAAAGGCAAAAACCTTCATGATTGAGGCTGACAGGAACAACGCCTCCTTCGAAACTAATGTGCACGCGGAAACCAAGCCCCCTCCGATTTTGCCGGACACGGACACAAGGGAGTAGCAGTGCGAACACAAAAGAAACAAAAGAGATAGACAGGCTGAGGCAGGCTCAGGTCTCTGGAACAATCTGTTGGCGAAGAGAGAGAAAAAAAGGGGGGGGGGAGTGAAAAGGGAAGTGTTGGGGACGGAGCACCACTTTGTGCTAATAAGAAGAGAAGGCACTTCGGGGGAAGAATCGGTGAGGATGTCGGGAAGTGCTGACGACGACGGTGGCAAAGCTGTTATTCGGAGGAGGCTTTCTTCTTCGATGGGGATGAATGGTATCGGGGAGTGAAAAGGCAGGCGCTCAAAATGGAAAGCTTTCTTCCCCAAAGTGGGAAAGCTTTAGAGGAAGAGAGACAGAGGAAGATTGAAAGAGGCGACTTCCATGTGTAGCGGGCTGCTTAAGAAGAAGAAATAAGGTCTAAAAACAGGGGTTGGTCCAATAGAACGAAAACGAACACGTGCAATAAAAAAATCGAGCTTGAGGATAAACGGGAAGAAAAATGCTGGCACGAAGTTTCTTAAAGAGGGACCAGCTATAGAAATAGGAAGACAATGAGGAAACTTTCAGATTACAATATGGTATGGTTTCCGCAGTTTTCCACTGTTGGAGAGCTACAGATTTGCCAGGGCCGGAGGTAGACTCGTTTCGTCCCTGTCACTCCTGAGCCGAGATCACGTTCATCAAGCTTCACTTGTCGGATACAGCCAACCGCGATACGTTTTCGGTCAGAGAATGATTTGATGAAAATGTGTTTTCTGTGCTCTCCCTATAAATCCGGCTAAGAGTTCAGCCCATCTCAGTTAGCCGTACGCTGCAGTGTTTTTTGGCCCTTAAAAACCAAGGGTGGATCCTATGGACGCCAATCCCCCACAACAAACGCACATTCTCGCCTCCTACTTTTAATGGGGCTAGAACTCACAAAGTGCTTATGCACTGGCCTAAAAGTTTCCAAGTTGATATATTGATCTAGCTCCACCCCCTTCGGAAAGCTTTCGGTGTCTAAAGTGGTTTCGAAGTCTTTCCCGGATTGCAGGCATCGCAAGTTTCCTGTGTTTCGTCTGGTCTTGCACATAGAAAATGTAATTTGCTGACGTCATCATGGGGCGTTAGATCATGTGAATTTCTTATGACGTCACATGTTGGAACCATCTGTGGCGTTATGACGACGCCACATTGGCCCGTCATCGCGCGGCGATATTTTGCATTTCTAGTGTAGGCGCCCCTATCGCGGGACGCCGAAACCAAGGGTCAATATTCGCATTTGACTCGGCCTTTAGTGTTTTCGCCTTGAAAGACAAACATGGGTCAGTGTACTGGTATGACCATAGCTGATTCACACGGTAAAATGGCTAACATCGGCTAGTGTAACTGCATGACACGTGGTGAAATGGCTAACATCGGCTAGTGTACCTGCATGACCGTACAACATCGGCTAGTGTACTTGCGTGACCACAGCAGAGGCACTCCGTTTTGCTGTCATTCACTTCGATTGCTTTTCTTATCTGTTTAGAAAGATAGAGCAGGAGGAAGTCATCAATAGCTCTGAAGTAGCTGACATCATCGCTCTTTCAATGTTTTATTGGTAGGTGTGCGACTGTGAGAGTTACAGATCTTAACGAAAACGCATAAGCCTTATTGTGAGAGTTGCGCTTGTTCTTGGAACAGTGCCTTGCTAGAATGCGTGGGTCCTCCTCAAGTGTAGACACCACGTCATTTAGAAGTGATTCTGTTAGTTCTCATTATTATTACGCCTAACAAAAATACAAACGAGCCCTTAAACTTACTCTCCATAAGTCTAGTGTGCTGTGTTTTTGTTTACAGCTTTTCGCTCCTCCATATATTTTAATAATCCGCTATTACATGCAAATGCCAAGTTCAATCCACGCGTTTACACTTGATTTAGTGTTCTCTCAGTCTAAAACAAGACGAGAATGTTCGCGACGAACATTCAAACTACTTAAAACTTTGTTCATTAGTCGAGTTGGTATTGTACCCATGCAAGCCACCGTATTTTCAGACCGGTAACCTTCTAACTTAGTGGTAAACATTGTTAATGCTGAGTGACTGCTTATTAATCAAACATTTCTTCCCGTGTGCTCGTCTTATAAGAAAAAGTCGCTAATTTAATCATTGAGTGAGCCAATCGATAGAACAGTGGAGGCATGCAAATGCTTTGTTAGCTGTATGTCTTTTCTTTTCTCCTTATCTTTAATCCCAACTCCGACGCTTCCCCTCAACTAAAAAAACGGCTAAAACGTAAAAGTGATGAAAAAAAATGACGACAAGCCAGACATTACCTTTCCCATGAGGCACACGCTATGAGCTAACTTTCATTCTTTCCAGCTGTGCACTGTCGGCTCTTTCTGAACAGGTAATTTTGTTCTCCTCCGCTGCGTTGTCTCGGAAGACGAGAATACGCTAATTCATTAACAATAAATGGGCTTCCGAGATTGTCTTGCATGTATTCTTTTCAGGTTTGGTGCCGTTTGTTCATTTTTATGTTTTCTTTTCTTTTATTATTACCGCGATTATATGCTTGGCAACATCCGCTAGCGTTTTCACGTTGCATTCTTATTACTTTTTCTCTTCGATTTGTGTAAACCTGTTTTTATCGTTTGTGGTTCCGCCACGCTGGTCTAGTGGCTAAGGTACTCGCCTGCTGACCCGCAGGTCGCGGGATCAAATCCCGGCTCTGGCGGCTGCATTTTCGACAGAGGCGAAAATGTTGCAGGCCCTAGTGCTCAGGTTTGGGTGCACGTTAAAAAACCCCAGGTATAGTCGAAATTTCCAGAGTCCTCAACTACGGCATCTGTCATAATCTTATGGTGGTTTAGGGACGTTAAACCCCACAAATCAATCAATCAATCATTCAAGAACCACACAGCACGAGCACTCCGCTGCGCATGTGGTTCCTCCTGCGTTCTTTTCTGCGTTCTCACACTCCCAGTTCACTGAATGAATAGCCATAATTAGAGAGCTGTAATAAGTCAACCTGTCATCACGGCCGCTTTGTGACACGCTTTGTGACGCGCTGATTTGTGATTAGTCTCGTGAGCAAGCGCGACGGTGGTCGGCCGCTACGTCACGATGACACGGCGAAGCCATTGGCTGGATGGGTGTCCATTCAGGACAAAAAGCCGCACTGCTCTTGATTTGTAACCCAGTATAGTGACCCTAAGTATTCTGGTGTCGCCACAGTTCCTGTTTGTGGCGACTTGTGTGGAGAAGTCCCGAGCGGCAACAGAAATCGCGTTGTGACGCTACGAATTATTCAAGCAAAGTTCTTATAGACTGTCTTTAGGAAATGTGTACAACAATTTCGAGTATTTACTACTCAACTATATGGGAGAGCAGTTAACCGTCCCGATATCTGCGTGCGACGAAAGTGTGTCTAGAAAAAGTGTACAATGATTTAGTACTAGACACTCTACTATGGAAGAGCAGAAAGCCGTCCATTACCAAAACACCAGCGGCTTTGCAATGTTGCGTCAAAAATGTTGCTTGCACTTACCGTGAAGAAGCAGCTGTATCGAAATGGTGCCCTCAAATGTGCGCTGGTCACTTCAGTATTTGTACGCGCCGTTTTTTAACTATTAATGCTTCATCGATCACGAGCTTCTTGGAGATCAGCCGTTTTGGATATGGCAGTGACATCTTTTGTCGAGGCCACTTGTTATTTCTCGTTGCCACATATTACTGTTGCCTGGATGTGAACGCATGCCCATCGTTATTGCCAGTGAAGTGTTGCGCTGCTAAACATGTGAATGAAGGCCCGATTTCTGTCATGGAGGACGTAAGGAGAGAACATTGCGCAATTCGTGAGAAGGAAGATAGCAAGCTCGGTTGTGGTATAGGAAGCCGAAGCGATGCGTGGTGGCGCTGCCACTCTGGGCAGGCAGGCAGCGCCATCTCTTGTAGAAAAGTAGAAATCCGAAATGTGTATCGCATGTTTTTTCTCCTCACCAATGCACTGCGGCTCGCTTACGTGCTCGTGCAGAGTGCGCGCAGTGCGTTTGAGTCACCCCACAATGTACCGTCTACAGTGCGGCTTCATAAAGATCTCCGAGCTGGACAAGCACTTCCGGTAAGCGAATATGACAAAAGGAGTAAGTCTTGCTAGTCACGTGTATGATGTGGAGCAGATGACAAAAGGCGAGAATGGCGAAACGCATTTCTCAAATCTGCAACAATAGCATGAACGGTTATGCCTCGAGGTAAATCTCATTCTGTCGACATGAAGCCGCGTACTCTACGGAGTGCAGAAAGGAAGGAGGAAGAACAAAAGGAAGAGAGAGAGAAAGCGAAGAGGTAGCACTGCATCACGCGTGAGAAGAAATTCAAGAGGAAGCATTGTGCAATGCTTCAGAAGGAAGAAAATAAGGAAAACTAGGTAGGTCAGGCAAATACACGCTATATTGCCCCAATAAATGGTCTTGTGGATTTTATAATAAACGTGTTTTGCCGTTCTACACTCTGCTGTGACATGTCGATGACGTATACAAGACGATAAAAAGACAAGGAATGAAGAAAGTTTCTTTATTATCGTTATTTATTGTCTTGGTTCGCTCATGTTTATTTGTCGTTGACAACCATTCCCGGAGAGCAAGATAACGTGGCACGTCCGTGTCATTAACTCTCCTCCACACTTATATCTCTTTGTACAAACCTGCGTGAAAATTGTTTAAATACGATGCGCGGAAAAATGGATTCTTCTAGACAGTGCGCTCATATATACATCTAGCTTTGTACACGAAAACACTACAGAAGTAGCGGGAGAGAGGCGCAGACAACATGCAGGGCGTGAGGGAGCCTAACTTCTCGACTGCACAATTTTTTATTTAGTGTGGGTTGTGCCCTCAAAGCCGGTTCATGACTGCACTTTTCATGATTCCACGATAAAAAAGGTTTTTTATGCACGCTTCATATGTTTTCGTTGAATGGCACATGGAGCCGCCAAGTTACTGTCTTTATATGAAGAGCTGAAAAAAAATTTAATAGGGTTGAGACTGGCATTGATGTTTCAATGAGTTAGAAGACCACTTGTTTTCAAGACCAGCAAGACACCTTATGTTCAAAGATTTCTCATCTCTTTTAAGCTTGCATCGTCCTCTGCTTTGTTTGTTTTTGTATGAATCTCATATGTCACGTAACAACGTTCTTGTATTTCATGAATGAACTCGCCTTAGCTCTTTCCTTATTTCTTTCACTGAAGTTCTCCCAAATAAAATCGATCAACATAGCTGCTATACTTTGAAATATTGTATACAAATTTGCTATAAGCGCAAGGGCAATGCCCAAATGTAGACATCACACAGGGTGATTTCTATTTTCGCCTTCATGTCATTCTCATGATCTATGGTATACCGTTGTATGTTCTGAGCGAATTTTGAGATGAAAATGATGCTTGGTATTCGTATATAGCTAATACCTAATCGCGTTATTAATATTTGGGGCATTTCGGTTCTCGTAAAAATGACGGAAATGAATACACACCGGCTGAGAGGGAAGGCATTCATAGTCGAAAGAGGTCAACACTGACATATACTCTGGAATCTGTGCAAAAAGTGAACAGAAAAATGTACAACAATAATATCATTCATAAATAACGTAGGGCACATTTAGGGCTATGGGACTAGGGTGCATGCGGGAAGCGTACAACACCAAACCGCGCTCGCACGCTTCGCAGGAGGAGGCGTACGACGTTTTCCTTTATTTTACACGCAGCTGGGAAGAACGTGGAATTTGCTAGTTATTTTCGTTGTTCTTGCCTCAAGAAAAAAAAACGAAGCCACAAGAAGCGATCGCGAAGCATACATACAAGCAATACAGTCGAGACAGGGACCCAAGCAATTTCACAGGTTTTGTTCTGGTGCATCAATCTGCCATGTAATGAAACTTTCTAGTCATATATCAATACAGATATGCCACAAGGTGCTGGAAACCTCGGTTAATGCTTGTATGTTTCAGAAGCTTGCGTGGAAGCACTGTTATCAGTTCTAGTATGGGTTGAGTCACTTGTGTCTTCCATGCATAACAATAAAAGCATTTAGGGCTCAGAAACCCTTCCTCGGGACAGATACCATGTCCTAAAACTGGGCTCTTGGTATAAGCTCTTCATTATTAATCTTTTGCTAGGCACACTTCATGAGTGCATCATTGAGTTTCTGTCATTCACACTAAAGAAAAAACGCCGACACTAAAGTAATGTCCCGGTTAATGTAATTCATATCTACTTTTAAATAATTTGCTTCAATCTAACTCTCTGTTTCAAGATGATTACATGCACTAAATGTCTAAATAAATGAAATAAAGATTAGGCAGAGATACCGCAGTAAAAGTGTTGAAGCAACTTTAAAACAAGTGTGTGTCATATTTTGTTGGATCGGATGCTCGGATTTTTTAGAGCCACCCTAGAATGCAACCAAAGGCAGTTGTGTACACTGTACTATAAATCACCCTAAATCATCTAACACTTGTTCTAAACATGGGAACCTAATATAATTGTCCAAATTATTACTTTTACAATAAGACATCACTCTATCATAGGAGACATGAGAGTAAAGTTAGAAGTTTTCAGAGCAGATGTTGCTTCACACCAAGCACTTAATGCATACATTAAAGGAAAATGTTTTTGAAACATGAATGCAATATTTTGTCTACTGATTAGCAAGCTTGGACATCACAGCATGTTATGCAGCTCCACAAGCATAAAATCTACCGGAAAGTAGCGCCCATACAGGTTTTGTGAAATCTGTCATTGTTGAACCCTCATTGATGTTGTATGCCATGCCAAAGCAATATTCAAATGCAGACCAGTGGCATAAAAGCAACCACAAAACTATGTCTGGCCATTACATTATTATTACCTGGTCACATGTTACTGGACATGACAAGTCTTTGCACAATTACACGCAGCAAGCAGCTACAAAGTTGAAATCTGTCTCCTGTTCACAATTCTAGCTAGTAAACATAGAATTTCCCACCTGTATCCCGTTATGCCTAGAAGTTGTGAAATCAGTTATGAAACAATAATTACTAGTGACACTGCATCTGCACACAGCTAATATAATTACTAGCAGAATAGGGTTCGCCTATAGCCTGTTTACATGGCTAGTAGGTCGAAATTTCTGTTTACAGACATTTCTACAATGGGAACACGACAAGCTCAACACCACAGTACAGGCGGTCCTCCAAATGTTCCTCTTAGCAAACACCTTTCACATACTGAAGACTACGTGTCGATGAACCATTCAGACGGCTACAAGACGTAAATGCACGTTCAGAAGCGAGTTTCGTGACACTCCCCACCATACCTCCATAAGAAAGTTTTCCTTCAAGCGAACACCTTCTCCCAATCAAACATCACGTTGTTAATCCCTACACAGTCGTGACGGCTAGAAGCCCGAAAGCCTTGTCCCCGATGACGCCAACCACGGACTCCGGCGACGGCGATACCTCACGCTTCTTTCGAGATGCCGCGCTTGTGGTGGACCTCTTGGTGCCCGAACCTTCATGCGCCTCCTTGAGGATGGCCATCTTGAGCTTCAACATCATCTCCTTCTTCTTGCGGTCACGGGCCTTCTCTAGGTGCCTCTTCCTCTCCTCCTTGGTCCAGTATTTTCCAGTCTTCAACTCCGAGTGGTTGTCGTCATCTGTCGTCAGACCGCTCCGCTCTTCGAGGATCTTCTGCTCACGTTCCTTCAGCAGCTTCGTCCTGGCAGGCCTCCTGGTAATGTACCGCGTCCCGTCGGCCCTCCTCTTCACCTTCCACTGGGACTTGAGGTCCGTTTCGTCACCGCCATGTTCACCACCACCAGTGGTAGCTGAGACCAGTTGGTCCTTCTTTGTCGACGTTGGGGTGGGGAGAGCAGAAGATGACGACGACTTTGTCGCATGGACGCGACCGTTGCGTCGCGCCAGGGCTTCACGGAACATATGTTGCTGCAACCACATGGTATGTTGCAGGTTCTGCTTGTTTGTGTACATGGTCGGGTAGAGGGAGGCGTAGTCGGGAACCGAAGAGCCACGGCGGACGCAGGCTGGCTCGCTCACTGTCTTGGGCAGTCGTCGCGGTGACGTGGCAAAGTCTAGGTGACACCGGCAGGACTCGCAGCTCGTCAGGCTCTGCATGTCGGAGTCTCGCATCTGCGGCGCAAAAAAAATGTCAGGGCACACTTTTCATTTTTTGTATTTAGGTAGTGTTTCTGAACAAAAGCGCCAGATGTGCATTCGACAAAATAAGAAACAGCTCTGTGTACAAAACCAGCATTGGTTAATGAAGTTTACATAAGTCATTTGCGCTGTTTTCCTTGCTTATAGAAATTCCTTGAGAAACGTTGTTGTGATCTCGTATTGGTCACTAATCTGCGGCTATGCATAGGCGAGAACGCACCCACTCGAGTAGTTAAGCAACGTTCAAATATACAAGTTAAACTTACACGGCACACTCTCAAAATGATCACTTGCGAGAAAACTACTTTGAGGAAATGACGGATCGCGATTGGGTCAAAGTAAGTATAACACGCAAACACTAACGGATGTCTAAGTAGTGAATAACAAACAGGAACAAAGAGCAACAAAATAGCTCGACTGTCAGAATTATTATAGAAACGTACGTGCGTCATTCTTCACCCGTACCTGAGTTGACTTGTCCTCGGTGGGTCCCGTACCGTGTCCCGCGGACCCTGCGGTGGCGCCTGTCCTCGTCATGGGAGGCAGGGAAGGATAGACGGGTGTCGACATCGGGGCACCTGCTAAGGACAGCAGGGAACCGGACCTCCCACCGAGCTCGAGGGTGGGCGGGGAAGCGGACGACGATCCGCCCGTGTGGTAGGCGCTGGAACCGCTGTCGGCCGCGTCCCACTTCTGCGGTGACGTGGGCAGCCCCGAAGAACCCTGGTGTAGCCACTGCTCGACCGAGGTGGCCTTCTTGTCCAGAATTACCCTCTGGAACTCGTTGGCCAGAACACTCATTTCGAGGTCGTTGTCCGGCAGCGGCGTGCCCACCTGCGCGAGGACGAGTACGTATACTCCGCTCTAGGATGTAAGACTGGGGCAAGTTATTTAAGGTTCGTACTTTGGTGGCATTGAGTATGCACACGGGAGGTTGGTTTTTGTGTGTCATTTTAATTTCCTCGTCGTTTGATCGTCTTAGTCCCGTTTTCTCATTTTTTTATGCTGCTTTAAACAACGAACGCTTAGTCTCACAGCAAGCAGAGTACTGTTTACTCCTTTTACGAGAATAACAGCCGCAGAAAGTAAGTGGGTCTCTTATTTCGTAACAAGTGGCGAAAAAACGGGTTGTTCGATAGGCTTTCTTGCTGAAGTACGTGGTAACAAACGCTGCGTTGGTAACCGTATCGGTAAACATACTGCATTGAAATTTTGAGCGCAGAAAGTATGTAAAGTATGGCAAGTCGACCTTCACAACTGTGCACACAAAAAAAAAACATACATGTAGGGAATTTTACAAAATTCAATAAGATGCACAGAAACAGATAATTTCGAACTTGAATGCGGTTGAGTGTGTGGTGAGTGATAACATTATGCCTTTATGAAAATGTTGGGAGGTGTAAATAAATCTTTTGAGTTCGTCTATCATGTACCTGAGTTTCAGTTTCTGACAACTCTTCTTGAAAGCTTGTCTGCAGTAGGGCATCAGTCTTGCTTGGTGTAGTAGCGGCATCTTTCTCATTGCCGTCTTCGTCTTCATCTTCTTCCTAGGGTAAAAATGTACAGGAGCAAAAAGATACCGTACTTCATGTGATTGACGCGTAATGTTCAAAACGATTTGAGACAATTCATAGATGTGCGTTTCATAATAACTAGTTTTGTTAAGTTTAGTACATTGATATTGTTTGCTTGATATGTTAACCAAACTATCAACTTGGTACTGGTTGAAGAAACATGAAAACATAGTCTACAAAATCAAGCTAAGACTTCGTAGTAGCAAATCGCAAGTTATTAAATGCGTCATTAAATGAAATGCTTTCATTGCACCTAAGCGCAGAAAGCCGGGTTCGATCCAACTTCAGACCCAGAACGTTTTTTTTATTTGCACTTTTCCTAAGTATTCGGTCACTCAAAGATGCTCGATTTATTGCTCACGCAAATATGCTCAATTTTTTGGTCACAAAAAGATGATTTTCCGCTCGCAACCAACGACGCCAACGCCACAATATCTGCAAGACAACCTCTTTAACGCTATCGCGTTAAAACCTGCTTTACAAATGTTCAAAGCAGGTGTACTGGTTAAAATTGCATAATAAAAAAAACGTTACCGTAACACAGTGCTTGGTAAAAAAAACGCACCATGACAAGAAATGCACATCGATTTCACGTAGCATACAGAATAATATTTTATTGCCGTACTTATTCTCTGCAATTGTCATTTTCCCGTGTTAAACGAATTCTATGACTCGGTTATAAGCATGGATGCCCGGCAGAATACAATTGGATGAACAGTATTGAGCTTCAACTGCCTTTACTTCCCCTATCACACTTCATAAAAAAAAGGGTGGTAAAAGGCAGCTGAAGCTAAATGCCATCCTTTTTTTCATGAATCTTGAGAGGGCAAGTAAACTTCTCAGATGAGAAAAACTAAACAGTGTAAATCTGAGTGTCCTTATTTATAACAAAAATTTTTTTGTCCCACGTCAATTGCCAAAGCAAAGTAAAAATATCAACTTGGAACGAAAATAGCAAAACAAATAAACAGAAAATAGATTCACAAACCAGAACAGAACTGTATCGGCGGCGAGGCAGAGAAAAGTTGGAGTGGTCCTCACTACAGGACCCTTCCTGCGGGGAGCAATCACAACATAACGGTGAAACATAACAGGCTATATAAGTACCCTATAAGATACCAAACAAGTATAATGACCAACATAAGGTAATTTAAAACGAAGGCAAGAAGGTAACAATGGAGGCTTGCAATGAGAAATTAAAAAAAAAACAGTGGTTGGGTGGTGAAGTCGAAGCTTCGACGAGCGGACTTTTATTTGCCATTTACGTAACTTATGTCGTGGCCTTGAAAAAGACGAGTCCACTTCCCAAAACGTCGGCCCTGGCAACAACGTCCTGTTCATGAATTTCTCAACGTGAGGGAACGTCAGACACCAACATTATTTTGCTCGGCAGCAAGAGAAAGCATAAAATACATCATAGAAACCTATTAGATTCTATAATCCAACTGAAGAAAGCGTAAGGAAAATTAATATATGCCTCCAACTGAGGTGTACAAACAATTTAATGAAAAAAAAACAGAAATCAAGCCCGTCGATGCGTAAACTGGAACGTAACGGGCCATTCGCAGGTGACAGATGGGCTTAGCCTATCAGTCGTTTTGCGAGCTCGTTGGGCTCTTCATACCTGTTCTTCGAAATTCGGACAAGCATAGCGCAGCACCACACTTATACACGGACCAAGTCACGCATTGATCAAGTCAAACCGTAATGACGTAAGTAAAAAAAAGGTCGCAGTTTTGTCAAAAGGGCGAAGCAATGAATGCGATAGCAACACATTCGAATGTTTTACAAAGCAAGGCTAGCATTTATAGTATCAATATTATTTGTAATAAACATGCGCTTGCTAAGTAGCCGAGTTATCTGCAGCGTGGCCGCGTAGATGACCACAAAAGGCTCGTACGTAGTGACGGTGTTGATGAGAAGCGCCTCCCGTAGTGAGCGTATGCATACCGTGTTGCCGCTGGTGGCAGTTTATGTGTATATAGAGCGCATCTATATGTGTAGGCCGCTCCAGGTACACTTTTGGTACCGTTTTTTTTTATAGCACCACCCGTAGAAGCTCCCGCCTGCGGCGGGGGCAAGAGCCGCCCGCTGATCGTTGCCGCGATAGCGCGGCACAAAACCATACACGCCGCCACCCCCCCCCCCCCTCTCTTTTCTCTCACGAGATAAGCGCGTGCGCGCAGACGACCTCGGCAGGAAAGGCGATTTTAACTCTAGCGAAAAAGGAAGCGAATATATATATATATATATATATATATATATTGTGAAGAAGAAAGAGCGTCGTTGGCAAGCAACATCGCCACCGCTTGGGTACTGGGGGCTGGGCTTAGCTCGCTCGGCTCGTGCTGATCATCGCCGGCATCTGCTTGACCGTTGCTCTTGCACGATCGTGTTTCTTCGTAGGACCACCGTCGCAACAGTCGTCAATAAACCCTCTTTCAATTGGTGGAGGTGCTGGAGCCCTCGTTTGCGAGAGCCCAAGGTCTTTAGCGGAGCTGATGAGACCGACGTGGAAGACTGGTTCGCTAACTATGAACTGGTGAGCGCTAACAACAAGTGGGATGACGCGGACAAATTGACTTACGTCATCTTTTACCTCACTGACGTGGCCGAAATGTGGTATAATAACCACAAAAACGACATCACGACGTGGTCCATCTTTAAAACCTTGTTTGCTGACGTTTTTGGCCGACCCGCAGTCCGCAAGTCCAGAGCCGAACAACGCTTGCGGACTCGCGCACAAAAGCCAACGGAAACTTTCACCAGCTACATCGAAGACATTATTGGTCTTTGCAACCGTGTGAACACCACCATGCCCGAGTCGGAGAAGATTCAACACATCCTCAAAGGGATAAATGACGGTGCATATCAGCTGCTCCTGGCCCGTAATCCTGCCACCGTTGCGGAACTTGTCACTTTGTGTCAAAGTTTCGACGAGTTGAGCAAGAAGCGCGCCCTGACTCGCCCATTTTCCTCACACGCCGACTCGCTCTCCAGCCTCACTTCTGTTCCCGACCACTCACCAACCCTGCAAGAGATTAAAGACTTTGTGCGTGAAGAAGTAGCTCGGCAACTGTCGTTGATTCCCTTCACGCAGCAGCCGCCGTCCTCTCGTCTGCCCTCACCACTCCGCGACGTTATTGCCGAAGAGGTAGCTCAGGCTGTTCCCGTCGCTGCCCACCAGCAGCCTGTGGCCATACCTGTTGCCCATGCGCCGGCTATGCAGCCCGTGGCCGCGCCCCTTACGTATGCCCAGGTGGTACGTAGCAGACCCCGACAGCAGCATTTGCCACCCATGTCTTCAGTCGCTCCCCACTCCGCCCCATTTTCGACACCTTGGGCCGCACCACGAGTCAGCAATTCCTGGCGCACTCCTGACAATCGACCGATCTGCTACGCCTGCGGTACTCCAGGACACGTGGCACGATATTGTCGCCGTCGCTTCCAACCACTCCGCGACGCTACTCGGCCGTTACCGTATGACCCACAGCCCATGCACATACCTGCTCCCTATCCCTCACCGCAGTATGGATGCACTAACTTTCCTGAGTCTCGGTCACACCAGCCTCAAACTCACTCTCCCCGCTCCCCATCTCCTCGCAGGCGATCACTGTCCCCAATGCGCCCTAGACCCGCTTCCTCCAACCGGGAAAACTGAACGCCGCAGTTCCAGAGGCAAGAACTGCGCCGTCGTCGAAATGCTCAAGTCCTCGCACTTCACCAGCTAACGTCGTCGCTATATCTGTCGATGGTGTTTCTACCTTTGCCCTCGTCGACACAGGTGCTGCCGTTTCTGTTATAGCCGCCCAGCTCTGCCGCTCCCTACGCAAAGTGACCACGCCGCTCTCTGGACTATCACTTTGTACAGCTAGCGCACAAGTTCGACCTCTTGGCACCTGTACGGCCCGCATATTCATCCAAGGCTCTATGTACGTTGTTGTCGAGTTCATCGTCCTTTCGGTGTGCTCGCATGACGTTATCCTAGGGTGGGACTTTCTGTCAAATCATCATGCCATCATCGACTGCGCACGCGCTGAAGTTCAATTTTCGCACCTGTGTGACGAACCTTTGCACGAAACCCTTGAGCGGTCGCCAAAACTTGTCGTGCGTGAGGACACTAAAATTCCGCCAGCCTCTCTTGCCGTTGTCCCGGTTTGCTGCGATGACTATAGCGATGCTACAGTAATGTTTACACCTTCCGACATTTTCATGAGCCGCAGAGCAGTTTCCTTGCCTTTCGCTACACTCGACGTCACTGCGGGCCGAAGCAATATTTTCGTCCACAACCCCCTTTCTGCACCGCTTACGCTACTTGCCGGCGAATGTCTCGGTCGAGTGGAGTACCTCGATTCCTGTTTATTCCTTAACATGCCAGACGAATCGTGCAGTAGCGCCTCGACCGAACTTCATGCCCTTTCCCCACTGGAGTGCTCATCGAGTGACACCTTCTCGAGTTCCATCGCCGACACCTTAAGTGCCCATGAACGCGCCGAGCTTCTTAATCTCCTCCAGCACTTCGCGAATTCATTCGACGTTTCTCAGCCGCAATTGGGTCGGACTTCCGCAGTGCACCACTACATTGACACCGGTTCGCACCAGCCATTGCGTCAAAGACCGTACCGTGTCTCTGCTGCAGAACGTCACGTCATCAACGACCAGGTCGAAGAGATGCTACGTAGTCGCGTTATTCGACCATCGCACAGTCCTTGGGCATCTCCTGTCGTTCTAGTTCGAAAAAAAGATGGATCGATTCGATTTTGCGTCGACTACCGGCGATTAAACAAGGTGACGCGGAAAGACGTCTATCCATTACCTCGCATAGACGACGCCCTTGACAGCCTACAAGGAGCCGAATTCTTCTCCTCCTTAGACTTACGATCTGGATACTGGCAGGTTCCTATGGCAGAAGCTGATCGCCAGAAAACTGCGTTCATTACACCAGATGGCCTGTACGAATTTAACGTAATGCCATTTGGTCTTTGTAATGCTCCTGCCACGTTTGAACGGCTCATGGACAACACACTGCGTGGACTGAAGTGGTCTGTGTGTCTATGCTACCTCGACGACATTGTCGTTTTCTCTCCCGATTTTCCTACGCATCTGCTTCGGCTCCAACTGGTTCTGACGTGTTTAACCAACGCTGGGCTCCAACTGAACCTTAAAAAGTGCCGCTTCGCCGCGCGAGAGCTGTCCATCTTAGGGCACATCGTCTCCAAGCATGGTGTTCGACCCGACCCTGCAAAACTGCGAGCAGTCGCTGAGTTCCCGAAACCTACAACACTGAAAGAATTACGCAGTTTTGTCGGACTATGTTCGTACTTCCGGCGCTTCGTGCGAAATTTTGCATCAATCATGTCACCACTGACCAACCTCCTACGCGGTGATGCAGACCTTTCATCATGGTCTCCTGGCTGCGACGTCGCGTTTGCCACGCTCCGTAGTCTGCTAACATCTCCTCCAATTCTTCGGCATTTCGACCCAACAGCTGCAACGGAAGTTCACACAGACGCTAGTGGGGTTGGTCTAGGCGCCGTTCTCGCCCAACGCAAGCCGGGCTACTCCGAATACGTCGTCGCTTATGCGAGTCGCACACTTACTAAAGCTGAGGCCAATTACAGCGTCACTGAAAAAGAGTGCTTGGCGCTAGTGTGGGCGCTTCGCAAGTTCCGCCCTTATTTGTACGGTCGCCCATTCGACCTGGTAACAGACCACCATGCACTTTGTTGGCTCGCCACATTGAAAGACCCTTCTGGCCGCCTAGCTCGGTGGGCACTGCAAATCCAGGAGTACGACATTCGTGTCATCTATCGCAGCGGACGCAAGCATTCTGACGCCGACGCCCTGTCGCGTTCGCCTTTACCTCCCGACTCGGCCTGCGGAACCACTGGTATCTCCATCGCATCTCTCGACCTCGACTCCTTTACCAGTGAACAACACAAGGACCCGTGGATCGCTTCTCTTTTTAACTGTCTTTCTGGATCGTCAACCACTGCGGTACCACGATCTCTCCGACGTCAAGCTGCTCATTTCGCCATTCGTGATCGGCTACTACACCGACGCAACTACGCCCCCGAAGGTCGTAAGTGGCTCTTGGTTGTCCCGCGCAGCTTGCGATCACAAATCTGCGCCTCCTTTCACGGCGATCCCCAATGTGGTCATGCCGGAGTTTTCAAAACTTACGAACGCATTCGCCATCGCTTCTACTGGCGCGGAATGTATAATTTCGTTCGAAAATTCGTTATGGGCTGTCCTGACTGTCAACGTCGCAAATCACCGCCTTTCCACTCGTCCGGTGCGCTTCAACCGCTTCCGTGCCCTGCCAAACCTTTCGATCGGATCGGAATTGATCTCTATGGCCCTCTACCGACAACATCAGATGAAAATCGGTGGATTATAGTCGCTGTGGACCATTTAACACGCTACGCTGAGACCGCCGCCCTTCCAAGTGCCACTGCGCGGGACGTAGCATCCTTCATCCTTCATCGCTTCATATTACGACATGGTGCACCTCGAGAACTACTAAGCGATCGAGGTCGAGCCTTCCTATCAGAAGTCGTCACGTCTCTGCTTTCTGAATGCCATGTTGTTCATCGCAAGACCACGGCATACCACCCGCAGACTAACGGGCTCACGGAGAGATTTAACCGCACACTTGGCGATATGCTCGCCATGTATGTGACATCCGATCATACTAACTGGGATCGCATTCTTCCATTCATTACGTTCGCATATAACACCGCGGCACAGTCTACCACTGGATTTTCACCTTTCTTTCTTCTGTATGGACGCGAACCATCCTACACCATCGATACTCTCCTTCCATACCGTCCTGACGCATCCGAATGCCCATCTGTGTCCGAAGCTGCCCGAAATGCGGAAGAGTGCCGTGAACTCGCACGCACCTTTACGTCTCGAGAACAACAGCGCCACAAAGAAAACAGCGCCGACTCTTCACAAAGCCCCAGCTATTCCCCGGGATCACTTGTATGGCTGGCTGTTCCTTACCAAACCCCCGGCATTTCCTCAAAACTCGTTCCAAAGTACGAGGGCCCATACCGCGTTTTGGAGCAAACCTCGCCGGTGAATTTTCTCATCGAGCCACTTTCCCATCTGACGACATGCGCCGGCGTGGACGTGACATCGTCCACGTCGCCCGCCTTAAGCCTTATTATAGCCCTCTGCCTCCAGACTCTTAGGTCGCCAGGATGGCTCTTTTTCGGCGGGGGCAAATTGTGAAGAAGAAAGAGCGTCGTTGGCAAGCAACATCGCCACCGCTTGGGTACTGGGTGCTGGGCTTAGCTCGCTCGGCTCGTGCTGATCATCGCCGGCATCTGCTTGACCGTTGCTCTTGCACGATCGTGTTTCTTCGTAGGACCACCGTCGCAACAGTCGTCAATAAACCCTCTTTCAATATATATATATATATATATATATATATATATATATATATATATATATATATATATATATATATATATGTGACGGCAGCGACGGCGAAAACTGTTCATATGATTGCTATCGCAATAAAAGTGGACTAATAGTCCCCTTTTTTTGTGACTGGTATCGACACGGGAGTGCAGTACGTACTGGCTCAGCTGTTATTATCTTCTGACGCATAATTCAAAGGTTGTGGGTTCACATCCCATTGAGAAAACGGTTGATTTTTTCTGTCAACATTAAAATATTTCAATTTAAGTCATAATTACTACGCCATGGTTAAAGACAATGATTATTGTCACCCATGTTTTCATTGGCCTAATTTTCAGTTATACCCAGTTGATTGTAACAACTCCCCTCCCACCCCCCAATAAAACAAACCCCTAGATAATGTCTTAGTTTAATATGAAAACTGAAGCTCATACCACTTGGCCACTGCATCAGAGGTACGGCGATGTACTCACGGAAACGTGTGTCCTTGCAACGAGCAGCGTAAAGTCGGGCCTCTGTTCAGAAAACAAGACTATTGCCTGATCCCGGCCTAGGACATCCGTTCCATTAACCTGTAAAGATGGGCAAAAGGAGTAACAGTCACCCCACGATGAACGTAAGTGTGAATTCCGTGTCGTAAGTTTTTCGCGCACATTCTGTGGAACTTTGACGGATATGCGATAGGTGCAAGTGCTAACTTCAGACCAAGGTTCAATTCCGGGTACATGGAGCAGTAAGTTTCAAGCACTACATTTCATGCTTTGGGCAGTATAATGTATATTAGGAAATAAATACGTCAGAAGAGTTATGCACAGTTTCGACATCGGTTTGGTGCAAGTATCCGTGCCTTTAGAGCAGAGTGTAAAATATGCCTCACAGTTTTTGAAGTTCGAAGCATCACTAATCTATTATGTTAATATCTATTAATAAAATATTACACAGACAACAATCAAAGTTCATTGCGAAGAACTAAGAATTGAAAAAAAGTGATGGACAAAGGGATGTGCCATGATATAGGCTACGTAATTGAAATGCTATTTCGGTAATTTTTACATTTCATCAAAATCGTGCATGTATATAAAAAAACTGCTACATGGTCGAAATGCTTCATAGGCAAGTTGTTGTTGTTGCATAGATAGCAGATAAAGCTGCATGCCAACCACCAAGATACTAACATACAATAACAGTGGTATAAACTAGTTGTTTTCAGTTTACTGTGAGCTTTCCCTTTCGTCACACGGTTAAAGTTTCTCATTTTCATTTGCTTAGCACCGTTTGTGAGCGGTGTCGGAGCAAACACTCACAAAAAGCATAGTTTGGACCAGCGTTTAGCAGCACTTCTGCTTTGAAGCAGTGTGGAGCGAATCAAGTCAACTTTTCCCGTCTCTGTGTAAGTGTTACATGAAAAATATTTGTTGGCATTTTCGCCGCAAGAAATGCGATTTGTCTTTGCTTTATGTGTGAACATGCAGTAAATGACAATTTAAATTTATTCCTTAGTTTTGGTATTGTATACGTACTATTCGTAACGGTGCTGTGTACGTCAAAACGCCGTTATGGATGCTAAATACACCGTGCTAGAACTCTATGCTATCACGCTACTAAACATAGTGTACGATCAAGCTGTATCACATCATTATCAAAGTTAGTATTAAATTTGCGTATTACTTACTCTGAACCCTTTTCTGGTGATAATGCATCTTAGCCTTTTTAGGAAAAAATATGCAAAGAGCTTACTCGCATTCACTAACGAGAAGAGCAGTGAGCGATGGTCTCTATTTTTCTCACCTGGAGTATTTGGTCGCCTTCTTGTAGTCTGCCATCTTTTGCAGCGATGCTCCTTGGATCGATCTTCATTAAAAAAAGGAACAGAAATCCACGAGTAAGATAAAACAAACGTAGTGACCTGACAATTTCTTTTACAATATTAATTTTTGTGCCGAAACTTCATCTACAGGTTTGCTTCTATAAAACTTCACTTCTCATCGACAAAGGGTGTGATGAGACATGAGTTATTCTCATCTTCCCCTCACCTCGTCTGAAGCAAACTACCGAGGTAACCTTTAATGAAGTTCATTGATTAATTACCCAAGTGTTTTGTTCTATGGAATCGACTATGTGTAAGAGCTTTACACATGTTGAGGTGAGCATCCGCTGCTGCGTCCTTAGGTATTAGGTGTGAATCAGCCTATCAGGGTGACGTGATCACTGAAGATCGCTAAAGTTTGAATAGTTTATGACGTGTTCATAATAATTTTCTTTGAACACACGTCATTTGGCCTTTTCCTTGCTTTCCCTGCACCGCTTCGTGTCTTGGCATTGTGAAGATTGGCGAGCCTTTTCAGCGTCACGATCCCTCCCCTGCGATGTCCCTCACCATCACATCGCGTTTTAGAGAGATAAAAACCCGCACAAGTATTACTATAATGTTATACATGTACTGCATATAGGCAGGCTTTCATACTCACCTCGCCTACATAAATTTCTGTCTCTTGCTCATCCGGGTCACCGTAACAGAGCGTAAGCCCCAGCTTCTCGTTCCCGTTTCTGATTAGCGTCACTTCCTGCAGAATGAAATGATTGAGTCGCATTCAATTATTCTATTACTGAAACATAAAAAAAGTGGATAGTTGATGCACACAAATATTTGAATAATTCCACTACACTGAATGTACTTTCAGTCAGCAAGCTGATGCAGCGTTTTCTTATTCTGTCACAGTGTCACTGCAAGAGGGGGCATCCAGTGTATGTATTTGTCTAGTCGGAAATAGGTGAATGGCTCGGCGGCAATGCAATGACGTCTATAGGTACAAATTGGATAGAAAACGGTTATGAAAGAGCGAGAGATTTATGATTTCAAACGAAAACAACAATATCTATTGTGACATTCATTTGTTTTTCTTCCTTCCTTTCTTCATTTCTCTTTTTTGTTTCATCGACAAAAGGCGAGGCAGGGGGTTATAAAGCAAGACGATGAAAAAAAAACGAGGCATGGAAAGACCACAATTTCGGGGATGAATTGAATCGCAGGAATTGCGGAATAAAAAGAAAATTAGTTAGAGTGGATGTAAAAAACAACTTGTCGCGGTGTTAGGAAGCGTACCCACAACATTCGCTTTACGCGCAGATGGTGCTTTTGTGAGATTGCTCCCCTGTCCACGTTTTCTTGCTGTGCATGCATGTATAAAGTTTCGTATCATAAGAAATGTAGAAAGGCGTGTAATAGTGTTTTGCCTTTCCTTGACTTCTCTGAGACGCTTGGCGCAATAAGCAACGAGAGTAAGCTATTTATGCACTAATATTGTTATACGTACCTCATATTCAATGTCGTATCCGTCGTCGTCATCTTGGTCTTCGTTCCTACTTGGGGGACTAAGTGGAGGAGGCGGTATGCTCAGCCTGAAAAGAAAAAAAAGAAAGTGAGAGTAATTGTACGCCACGGTATTTAGGGAGCGAGGGAACATCCCCCCCCCCATCCCATCTCCATCTAAAATGAATTCTGGAAACAAATAACATCTCCGTGAAAAATTCGGCCCACATATTGCATATCAGCGCAGCTCGTAGAGTTTACAAGGGAATAGCGACGCCACCACTTTCTCTGAAATCTGTCCTCTCTTCATACACAGGCGTCGTGCTCACTCACTTCGGCGGACACTGCGCCATCTGTTATGCCGTTAAGCCATTGAGAAACATACTTACATAAAGAGCGGACACTCCTATGGAGCCCTGTTGCCCAGTTACTGCGCTGCTTAAGGAATACATCTACAGCACATCTAAACCACATGAATGTGTACCCTTTGTGCAAAATAAATGCAGAAAAACAACACTTTCTTGTCAAACTTCACCGATTTTCGTAGTAAGGCATTAAACATCCTCAGTGAGACATGTTGTAAAGCAGATCTGGATTTCACAAATCAATCTAGTTTTTTCTTTGCAAAAATTTGATGCCAAACTTATGTCTTCATTAACTTCCTGAGGCGGCTATTATATGCCGTCACAGGAAAATGAAAGCGAGCATGGGCGCGCCATCTAGCGGTTGGTCAGAGTTTATCTTGGCCCCGCCGCGGTGGTCTAGTGGCTAAGGTACTCGGCTGCTGACCCGCAGGTCGCGGGCTCAAATCCCGGCTGCGGCGGCTGCATTTCCGATGGAGGCGGAAATGTTGTAGGCCCGTGTGCTCAGATTTGGGTGCACGTTAATTTCCGGAGCCCTCCACTACGGCGTCTCTCATAATCATATAGTGGTTTTGGGACGTTAAACCCCACATATCAATCAATCAAATCAGAGTTTATCTTGATGGGCCGCGAAGAGGCTCGAGTGGCCACGCTTTATTTAGTATGTTTCGCTATGGTTAAGCAACAGACTGCAGCTGGGTGTTGCTAGCTGACAGAAATGAGGAGCGGCGCTTGGATTATGCGCGGCGCTTCCTGCCACGTGGTGTTTCCACCTGCCAGCGTGGCAACTTTAGTGCGCACAGGAACCGCAACAGCAGTGCGGGCGTGTTGACTGACGCGTACCCAGGATCATGAAGCAAGCTGGCGTAGCTTCCTTGCCCTCTATCGTCCCTTCCTTTGTAGATTCCAGTCCACTCGTATAGAAGAGCGAAGTGAGAAAGCGCTTTAAGAGTGTCGATAATCTAATATGTCACCAATTAAGGGGCCAACCGATTTAGCGTGCGACCGAAATAAGTGTGCTACAAATTACGTGTGCGACCCATCAGGTATGAAACCAATTCAAAGTTGCGAGAAACAAGAGTGTTTGAAGGAATAGAGAAATTTTTCTGGCAACCGGTTTGTGAGGCAAAAACGTATAGATTTCCTTACGCGTTCACCCAAGCAATAAGAAGGCTGAAGCCATCCTTTTTCTTACTACTTCGTATTCAGTTGTATTGGTTCTCTCTCGCTTACGAAAGCATTCAGCACATAACGTCGCTTTTCCGTCACTCCTGTATCGGAGGCATTGTAGATTTCTGCACTTCGTGTCGTTTTGTGGCACTGCCGCCATGATAAGCCCACGTTTGATCAAGTGACAATGTCACCTAGTGACTATCATGTTAGGTGATGCCATTAATTTATGCAACCTCTGACGGTATGATGACATCACGAAAGGAGTAATTTATGGTATCGTAACGTTTTGTAAAGCCTGCGTTAACGTAAACGCCGATGGTCACTCACTGCTTCTAATGAAGCCCGCTAAGCGGATAGAATGACACCTACAAAACAGAGGCAATTTGGTGGTTAATTAGAAATGTGGTTTAGAACCTATTTAGGAGTTCTTCTCATGTGTCCCATTATCGATGGAAACACATACCCGTTTGGAAGGAGCGAGCCTTCCCATGGCTGCGGTGCCCACCAGGGGAACTCTGTCTGAGCCGCGGCGTCCATGTAGCTCTGGGAGAAACCGGAAGGCGAAGGAATGGCTGCCTGCTTAGCGGCACGCCCTCCTGCGCAGCTACTTCCGCTTCCGCCGAAGTCCGACGAGCTGCTTCCGGTTCCGCTCCGCCGCTCCCTGCGCAGCACCTCGACTACGATGGGCTCGGAGGCGGCGCGAAACGCCGCAACTGCCTCCTCGTGTGACGCGTTCGAGACGTCTCGGCCGTTAACCTGCGCAGTCAATAGTGATAATTGTCTATTACCATTGTCATCATCTTCATCGTAGTAATTCATTAAACACGCAAAGACTCTCGTGGTTATTACGTAAGGGCGAAATGAACCACACACAACGTTTGGAAAATGTTGGCGTATATGTGTCAAGTAAAAATCTATCTTTCGATGAAAGCTTGTTTGGTTGGGAGGAGTTGTAATTAAAAAAACACAATAAATGGCGAAAGACCAAAAAATCGCTTTACACGTATTTACTATGTATTCATTTACCATGCAGTTTGAAACAAATGAATCAAGTACAAAATAATTATTTAACTAATTAACTAAATAAACAAAATATAAAAATGACGAATCATTGACATATATACGTGTTATATTCAAGAACTGCATCAGTTTTGAATCTCAATACGTGTTGTAGAATTAGTTTGCCCTATCTATGCCGCCTCGCAACATGGGCATTCAGTATTATAAGTTGTCCGTGCAAGCTCGAGTATTTTGCCTCTTCGCATCATCAGCTTAGTGCTATCGGCTATCGAATAGGACAGCCATTTCTCGGAAGAACAAGGTTCGATTTCGGGTTGTTTATACTAGGTTTTGTTTACTTTAACCTGATAATACCAACAGACCCACCTATGAACCTACGAAACTCCAGCGTTGTGTCCTAGCATAGTAACATTCCCGCAGTGTACCGTAAGCTATGCATGCCGCGTTTTATGCACCGGCATTGCATCCTAGACATTGCGTTATCACATCTACCGCATTTGCATTCTAATCACTGTCGCGTTGTGAAGATCGTCATTGTATTGTAGTGGTCAACGTGATTTCAAACGAGGGTGCATACAGTACCCCCCCCCCCCCTCACCGGTATCGATTCGTTGCCATTGCATCGTTGCATCCTACATATATCGTTAACAAGAAGAGTGAAAGCAGCAGTAGATATTATGGCCGGCTTCAGTGGTACTTTTTGAACTTTATGGGCAAAATACAGCTGCACAATTTTGTATGAAGTATGTTGATACTATAGCACAAACAAATGAAATAAATAAATTCACAAGACTGTAGAAGAATTAAGAATAACTAGGCACAACGCTGGCACTTTTATTTGATTTTCTGGCGTTAAGATGGCGCTGCCATTACAATTCTGCATTTGAAGCGATTGGGCTTCGTATCAGTTTTATGATATACGCTATGTATGTTTCTTGAATGGAAAGGATAACCGGGAGCTGCATATCGAATAAAATAAAAGAAAGAGAGGGTTCCGCATTCTTTACTCCGCGACTTCTGCAGCCGTTTTTTTTTTATGTTTGCGGAAACCGTCGACACACGAAACGGAAGCGTCACGGTTTGACGCATTTCGCCGATTCGCCGCTTCCGATCTCGCTCGGCACGCAGACTCGGCAGACGGTGCACTGAAGCGAAAGGCTTAGCCCGTCGAGAACGCGCTGAGACAGCAAAGAGATAAACCTAAAAGGCAAAAAAATAAAAGCGGACAACATTGCAAAGGCGTGCTGGTTTTACTATCTGGTATTGCCAGGCGAAAAGAAAAAAGCTTAGCAAACAGAAAAAAAAAACGTTTATAAATAATAAAAGTATGTCTGGAAATACCAGAAAAGACGTACTCTGGCCTATCGCACAGGAGAAAGGAAGAGCTTCTCTAAAGCCAGAAAGAAGGGAAAAAAAACTTCGATGTTATAAACACTGAACGTGCTGGTTTCAGCAAAACAACTGAGTAACAATAGAGGGAAATGGGAAGGAGTGGCGTGTGAATGGTAAAAAAATAAGAACAGTGTAGCCATGTCCGCAAAATTAGCTTTTGAGGGGTCAAAAAGGTTGTTTTTTTTTCGCTTCAGCGTTGTTTTTGAAAATGCAGCAGCACCAGCACGAAGGTGCGCATTCTTTTTCCTTTTCAGTAAAGAGGCGTAAACGGCTCAGGAGAAAGAACAATGCAACACTCTCACTGGTTTCAGATTTAAATACAGAATGTATGCAAGTGCGCAATGTCCGTGCTAACAATGGTGAGGTAAAGTAAAAAAATGACACTATCAAACCAAATGGAAGCAAGAAAGACACATGACAGCGCTTCCTGTGAAGGGTGAGAAGGAAAAAGTATAGAGAAATAAGAAAAATGTGAAAGGGAAGAGTGGCTTGCATGCGGACACTCGAATACGCCAAAGATGAAAAGGGATGAGGCGAGAGAGAGAGTGTGTGTCTTTAATGGCAGAGGACATACACATGGTGGCTGTCAGCGTCAGTGGCGTACGTGTGCCATCTTTGGGCAAGCGGATTGAAAACGAAGGCTCGGTGGCGACACAAAAAAAAAATTGCGCGAGAATGTCGAGTAGTAGACAAAACGATCTGCTAAGCGTAGAAATCCTTCTTTGTAAGAGGCCCGCGCTAAGCTAGGGGAGTTGCCTGAAGCGCAGGAAAAGACTCGATTGCGTTGGTTGCTGCACATTTGTCTTTTTGAGGGAATCTCTATCTATCTAATCTATCTATCTATCTATCTATCTATCTATCTATCTATCTATCTATCTATCTATCTATTTATCTATCTATCTATCTATCTATCTGTCTCTCTATCTATCTATCTATCTATCTATCTATCTATCTATCTATCTATCTATCTATCTATCTATCTATCTATCTATCTATCTATCTATCTGTTTGAAAATGAAACAAATTTAGATACTATGTCGACATTGATATGCAGATTGGAGCCATTTCACCTTGTGAATAGGGAAGAGTGGTGCTGTCGAGAGCACTTCAGCATTTGCTGTCATGAACATTTTTCGCAAGCACGCAGCATTCTCCACTTTTTATCACAACGAGCGGTCCATCCGTGCTTGTCCCACATTACCAAGTCAGCACAGCGCTTACACTCGACTGACGCGGCGTAAGAACATAGTAAAGGCGTACATATACACTACAGCTTTCTGCATAGCCTTCCGCAATCGACCCCGGATGAACTTCTTCAGCTATCGGCCCACCAATGACTGATCGGCAATGTCAACCGATAACAGGATCACGTGATGTTATATAGGTACGTCATCGTGAAACCTTACGTAAACGTCCCATATTTTTTTTAATCTGTGACGACCGGATATCGTGGCTATATGGTCATTTCACGATGTAGTGTTAGTATGCGTGAACAGCGTAGGTAGATGTGTGCATATAGTGCGGTAGTTCTGGATACTCACGTATTTCTCTGATCTTTGACATCGTGTCGACGTCACGTGATTGCGTCCTTACATGATATCATCCATTCCAAGCAGGATACCACATAGTTTATTGTTTGTGGACGGGCGTAGACTGACGCCGCAAACAAAAAAAAAGTGTACCACTTGCTGTTCTGCTTTAAACAAAAAGAAAACAACAACAAAGCGGCTGCTGTGAATAAGAGGAGTGAATTGCTGTCAACAGGCAAGCGAATGATGCTTTTTGATTAGCGGAAATGGCCATGGCAGCCTCCGTTTGAACTCCTATGTAGCAACGAGACGAAACAACCTATTCTTGGTCTGCGTAGTGAAAGAGTATAGATAACGTAGAAAAGGCGACCACAGTCTCTACGCGGTGAAAAATTCGAGGTGGGCAGCATACAATGGGGATGGCTTAGAGGACCTCTAATGATGGTGCTGACTTGTGCACGGGCTGCTTGAAGATTCCGCTGGGCCCCGAATAAAAAAAATGCAGATGAGGCAGGTTTCAAATGGCGAAAAAATTCGTAAACGCAAAGTATCAGAAAGCAAGAAAGAAACAATTTTCTCGCTCGGCTCTTGGAACTTGCCTTTGCGTGCAGAACGCCGAAGTTTTTTTTTTTTACTTTGGTAAAGTACATTACCGTGTCTTTTTGTCCAATGTTCTGGAAGCCCTTTCCTTCTTTCTTTTTTTCTTTCTTTCGTTCTTTCTCTTTACTTTTTCTTTATTTCTTCTTTATTTATTTATTTATTATTTTTGTTGCTAACTTTCTTTATGTATTCTGAGGAAGGAGAGAAACAAACATCCACATGATGGAAGATTTGCTCATTGCATCTACGAAGTAAACCAAATCAGTCACGCACACTATTATATCCTGTTGTACTAATATTTCATATTTAAAGATGTTGCTCTGTTGGCATAATAAATGTCTTCTCATTAGCCCGAGATATACGTGAATTATTTGTAGTATTCCTACGTTGTCCTCATACACAACCGCAGTTGGCTTTGCCTTTGTAATATGCTTACAAAGGTGAAGCACGCTTTACAGGTAGCACGCACACACACACACACACACACACACACACACACAAGCAAACAAACAAACAAACACATTGCCACACTTATAGATCCAAAGGCAGGATTGTATGAAGAGGTGATGAATGAGTGTAGAGCTGTTTTGGCCAATTTCACATGTAGGGTTAGACGCTATCACTAATGCTCAATAACTATAACACCAATGACATCATTTTTTTCTCCTTATTGTCGTTACATTGCGGTGTTTTTGCTGTGCTGTGACGTACGCCCTTCGTGAACTAATTCTCAGCTAATAGTACGCCTTATATAAGCAGGGTCCAACTTAACTCATTGTGACAATTTCATACGTCCCG
This sequence comes from Rhipicephalus annulatus, assembly GCA_013436015.1. Classification (NCBI taxonomy): domain Eukaryota; kingdom Metazoa; phylum Arthropoda; class Arachnida; order Ixodida; family Ixodidae; genus Rhipicephalus; species Rhipicephalus annulatus. The sequence goes on along the minus strand of WOVY01004874.1, from coordinate 6,254 downwards.
CCTCATTCGTGTATCGCTCTGGAATGACCATAAACAGCATTACCAGCACGGACAAAAAAAAAAGAGAGGAGCAAGATAACAGTGATGAAAAATAAACACCACTCTCGTTATCAATCACGCGAGTTATTGAGAGTCTCACTGCGAAATTGTGGCTCTTCTTATTTCGACGCCGGCGATGGAAAGAAGTTCGCGAGAGCTTTCATTACTTCTAATATATTACCGCCTTTTCTTTGGCTTCCGGGCTTTCACTCGAACAGTCATGCTGGCAAGGCGATACCAGGGGAGTACAAGGGAACGGTATGTTTAATGGAGAATAAGGGGGGGGGGGGGACTGGCCGCGAGCGTCTATTAGGAGTAAGCCCAGAAAGTGCGCGTGGGATGATGGACGCCGAAGGTCTAATTAGAGCGGCAGTGAAAGCTTTAATGGATTCTCGCGTGCCGCAACTCTCGCACATTATGCGCTCCCCGGCGTCCTTCGCACAAGTGAATTATGACCGCTCCGAGCACTTGGCGATTGCCACAGAACACGAATGAGAGTGTAGTGTGAAAAAAAAAAAGAAATAAGCGATACAAGTAGATTGATAGAACACAACGGCGTCTACGAAGCAAGTCTTGTGGGTGAGATGACTGCCTGTGTGTTCTATAGATTCGATCGAACGAATCAGATGTGGTGTGACAGTTGTATCAAGTAATAACTTTTAATGTTTTTCGTCACATGACCACGATAACGGGCCGTAATGCAAGGATGAGGTCGGATTCCTGCGCCTAAATCCATGTGCAGGAACCTTTAACATTCTTCAGTGATTGTCATGTGGCCACCCCTAGCAGGATACTATCCCGCCCCCTTCCTACAGCAGTAAATGTCGTATGTTAACTATGGAAGCATTTTTGTTTTGTCTTCGGGCCCCGTTAAACAAACATGTCTTTTCTTCTTTGGTTATCTCTATCTTTCTATTCCTAATCACCAGGTCGTATGTCAACAACCCAAGTGCATAAAGTTTGCCAGTTTTTTTTTCTATTTCTTCTGCTAAGTAAGTTTTATCGGTGAATATGGGACCGTTTTCGCATTGCGTGGTTAAGCTGGACGTCGTTGGTTTGTTTCTTTTTCGTTTAATCTGTCCTTCAATTGGAGCGATGTGCGGTAACTACAAAATACTTTAGATATAGCCCCTCGTTAAAGATAACTCAGTGTTGTCAGAATTAATCCGGTATCCCCCTGCTGAGGTGTGCCTCATGTTCATACCACACCTGCCACGGTGGTTCAGTGGCTAAGGCACTCGGCTGCTGACCCGCAGGTCATGGGATCAAATTCAGGACGTGGCGGCCGCACTTTCGAATGAGGCTAAAATACTTGTGGCCCGTATACTTAGATTTAGGTGCAGTTTGAAGAACCTCGGGTGGTGCAAATTTCCGGAGCCGTCCAATATGGCGTTTCTCATAATCATATCACGGTTTTGGTACGCTAAACTTAATCAATTCTAATTATTAATACAAGATCATACCACGGCTTCGACACGTAGCCTATAACTCGTTGTTCAAATAACAACCTCGAGTCTACGCTAATGGAGGAAAATTCAAGCATACAACTTGACTTAATACCCTGACGTCCTTTATGCACTTTTGTGTCAGCGCTTTTTCGTATGCTGGCATGAACACACACGTGAAAATTTTCGGTTTTTAAGGAGTAATTTGAACACTCCCTCCACCTCGTGACTACGTCAATGAAACGGGGTGTGAGACAAAATTAAAGCCAATGGTATCATGCTCGCAACTGTTTAAATGATAAACGCAATGGTGCTATTATTGTCTCCGAGCACTGCACGCTTAATTCTTTTCACCTTGAATTTCTTTTATATCCTGCATTATCTTTCAAAGGCTTTCCGTGTTTCGAACGCGTGGCTTTGCTACAGAACTAGTTGTCTTGAATATACCAGGTAATTACTTTTTTTTGTCAGACGATTTGTCTACGTTGAAAAAGATGAAAAGCACGTGTGCACTCATGTTATACGTGCTAACTCCCACGTGACCTTACATTCTCAAACTGCCGGCAATGCCGTTCTCGCAGAGTAGCTCACGATTCTGTAAGGTTGTTCGTCTTTTACTGTGGCCAACGCGTCCTCTGACTCGAATAAATATCGCAGAATTTACGCTAGCATGTACTCTCTATCTCTTTGTGTAATGAATTTTCATCTCACACGAATTAACTGAAAATTATCGGCACACAATGGCGACTTCCGCTTCACGCTTTCAGCCTGTACGTCTTTCCCTTTTATTTCCTTCCTTCCATCTATCATCTTGCCTTTTAATCTCTCGCTTACCCTTCTCACGGTGTAGAATAGCAAACCGTGGACGCATGTCTGATTGCCTTCCTTCCTTTTTTTCATTCCTTTCTCTTGTTTTTTTTTTCACAGCGTAGGAGAAAACATGAAGCTCCTCCCCTCATACTACCTGACAGCTTTTCAGTTTACTAGAATATGCAGAGTTGCTGTCACTCGCGTTTTCAGGAGTTTTTGTACATCTCCATCCAGCTAACCGATGAGCACACAAGCAAAGCCACCGCGCGTCAAGATCCTTCGACGCTAAAATGATTACGCTAGCACCTTCGGAGGAGGCACGGCATATATAGCTGCAGAAAGGGTGGATGAGTGAACGGAGTACCCCGGTGCGAAAGCCGAGAACAGCCTGTGCGCTGCAGTGTGCAAACATATCCGTAACGCTAGACTTCGAGCCAAGCCGAGCCGAACCGAGCCGTGTTCCGGTGACGGGCCCGACAGAAGCCAGAGCAGGGCTTCTGAAGCCGAAGAAAGTAGATAGGCGGAGAGTGTGGCGCGCATTCGGGCGAATCTGATAAAGCGTGGCGCTCGGTCGGTCAACATTGTGCAGACACGCTGCGCTCGCAATAAAAACAAAACAAGGACGTGCCAAGCCATATCGAAGTCGGAAACAAAGCTGTTCTCTTGTTCTTCCGTTAGCTCGAGATTCGGCCTTGGTGGCAACAAAGGGGCCGACAGGCATTCCAGTTTCCAGGCCTGTGTGGCAGCAGACGACACGCCTGCTTTAGGCCGCTTAGCCTCGTCCAGAGAAATGGCGGTGAATGCGATGGTACCGAAAAAAAATGTTACGAGAAGCTAGAACGTAGTCCAAGCTAACAAAGCGCGATTAAAGGCGTACTCGAAGCAACACCAAGGCGCCCCAAGGGTTAGCGAGAACGAAAGATATCTGGCGGTTAATGCAAGGCGGACAAAGTTAAGCCGGGTGGGAGGCTTCGTGAGGCTTAGCGGCGGTCGAGCGTGCAAGCGACAGCTCTTGCAGACGACGCCAGGAACAGACGACGACGATGTGAACAGTCGCTGTGTGTGCCACCAGTGAAGCCTTGGGGGACGCGTCGCACACACGCGGGAAGACACTTATCGATCGCGCATGCGCACCAAGTGTAGGGTCTTCCAGCAAAGAGGTCGGCTCGTTCTTGAAGTGGGGGCGTCGCATTCAGAGACCCTCTTGTGAAACAGCGGAGTAATTGCCTCACCCCAGGAGCATGGCGATGTGAGTCGCTTGAAAGCTGCGAATGGCTGCCCTCGAAATCGCGGACAAAGAAAGCTGGAAGTTTCTTTGGGGGATTTCTTTAAATGGATGAAGCAAGCACAGTCTGTAACTATAAATAGCCGGCGAGACGCAGTCTGGATAAAGAGTGATGAAAGCCTGCTTTATGTACGGTGACAAATGATCTACAAGCTCCAGGGAAAAACGAACAGCGAACGTCAAAAGTGGAGTCATGCCTATATGTTGCAATGGACGTAGTCGTGACTCTATGTTGCAATTGACGTCTTTCGCAAGTCTTATCGGTCAAAATTGTTACATCACTCCTCTAGTTTTTCACTTCTTCGTAGGCGTCTCTCGAAATGGCAAACCATTTCACAAGTTTATAGAAATAAGGCCTATAACCAGGCACTCTCTCACGGTATATGTTTCGATGTTGTTGTTCTTAAATACCTCGTTATTCATTTTATTTTCTCAGATAAAAACAAGTGCGGTTTAGTGATTGGAAACTGCAGTTAGTAGTAGTACTTAGAGCACTTAGGATTGCTTTTGGCCGTCTGGCCTTCCTCACGTAGAGCTAAACTTGAGTGCGAGAGTGCATAGAACGTCATCCCGTCTAGATGCGACTGAATGTCGCACCCAGACCCTCGACCACACCATTACAAAGTCGGTGAGTTTTCATAGTGCTTTTTGTTCAATTAGAGCAAACACCACCAGCGTTAAAAATACATGAGAACGTGTGTTCATTTCTCGTACTCATTACATGGCTACACCGCAAAACAGCCCGTAAGTCGCACTGTCCTTTACACATGTGCCATAACGACCAAGAGATGAAAACCATCTTCTTATATATATATTTTTTTCAGTCGACTGTTTTTTTTTTTGTTCTCCCAAACGCTTTCTGTACTTGGAGTTATTTAGCATCAACTAAGAGGTCAGAAGCATACTAACTAAAGTAGTGGGTTGGTATGGCATACTTAACATGAACACAGTGAAAAATGAAAGACAAGAGGATCTTCACAAGAAGGACACAGACGGAAGCACTGACATGAAACAACGCTACTTTATCACAACCGGCAATAAACTTGCGCAGTATATCACCAAAAAGGAGCGATAAAAATAACAAGATATACATGCATCATCATGACAGTGCACAGTGAACATTACGTGTACGAACATGCTGAAGAAAATACCTTTATGTGGTAAATCAATCGAAGGCCTGCTGACACACGCTTTCCTAGCCTAGACATTTCTGAAACCTCGTAAATTTTCGCGCATCAGCTGCTCCCCGGCGATGATGTCTGACCAGAGCACAACGCAGGAAGTCGGTGTACCTCAGGTGGTTCCGCAGTGCTTTCGCTATCGACACCGGTTTCACCCCGTGACAACGTCCCGGGGTGACGCTATCGCATGACGTCACTTTAAGTGAAGTTACGATGACGTCTCACTTTTCGGCGACGTGTGACGTTATGATTGACGTGCTAGAGTGATGTCATCATGTAGCTTTTTTTGGTATCACTTGTAAGGGGCCCCGGATAACTTTCCGTGTTTGAGTGAAACGTTAAAGCTTTCCTCTTTAAGAACGTGTTTCGCGGAAAAGCGAGGCCGACCAGTGCTGAATAAACCGCAACAGAAGCCAACAAAACTATAGAGTGTATACATACAACAGCTCTAGGCCATTACTCCAGTAGTAACAGGTGTCCCCCGGTGAAACCTAGAGGGAACCATAAAGAGAGATGTACGGGCACCTCGAAGACGGACCTTCGCTGGTTCGTCCAGAAAACGGAGCCGTAAAAATTAATCCAGCAGAGAGGCTGGCTGTAACGGCCTAAGCACTTCCGGCACCTTGCTCGTCCGTACGACCAGCTTTACTCCGAACAACCTCCCTTCAATTCGCGAGCTCCCTCAACATTTCTTCCTTGTTTTTGCTCCAGTCTCACTAACAAACCCCTCGTCGTTTTCGCTGATGGTACTCGCGTGTTGAGTCCGGTAGCGGGGCTTTCAACGCCAGCTACGACACCCCGCGGATTGTGCGTCACTTAACGGGTGCTTCTGGAAAGTGTCGCTCTCTCGCTCACTGACCTTTCGTTTTTAGGCAACTGCAACGAACGTCACCATTTCACTCTTGATTGGAAACTACGAGCGGTGGCGACAAATTATTGCTAATTTCATCATCAACGGTTCTGACCCGCTCCCCATTTGTCTGAGACAGTTAAGAGGTAGACTGACGTTGATAGCGATGGTCACGGTGACGACGATGGTTTTGATTTAAATTCAAGAACTAGACGTACGTCCAGTATTGACGTATGCCTGTACTCAATTGGATCCACATCCAAAAGAGGTAGCTTTCGTGAACGTGTGGACCTGTTAGCGATAGAGCCGTCCGAGCAAGAATGAAATGACTTCTGTTTTTTTTTTTGTCCGACAAAAGTTGATCACCAGCCCCGCTAGTAGTGAGTCAAAGAACGTAATTGGACTTTTCTCCTTTATTTTAAAGAACACAACGAACGAAAATATTATTATTGCGGCTTAATCTTCACCATTAAAAGAAACAAAATAAGATGAAAGATGGGACTAAGCTGTACAGTAGGGCATTTAGCAAAGACGTCTGTCTCGATGAAGTTTACTTACAAGTCAACTTGGCTGTCTTATTCTAACTCGGAGGTGTCTCGATCGAAACACCTCTCATTCCTTTATTCGAAGGAAAGGGAAAAAAA